>JAAAKG020201203.1:0-23533 GCA_010014905.2 Druon quercuslanigerum | reverse complement strand
ATTTGAGCATACTCTCGCGCTCATGAGAATTTCTCCGAGCACTTAAACTCTTTAGAAGACTAACAATAAAATTAATACATTCTGTTATGATAATGATTGTTCAATACGTTTTTATTGAATTTAAAACAATTTTCAATAAAATTTTGAAAGTAATAGTAATACAAAAACTCTGAACTTTTTAAATAAGGTTAAAATAAAACTATTAGATCATAAGAACTATTAAAATTTTGTATATTCAAATTTATCAAAATTTAGTCAGTTTACGAATTTCTTCTTCAACATCTTCCAGTTCTTGTTGCTTTTCCTACTTAATCTTCTATTTTTTAAATTTTAATTCTTACACTTTGTCTGATTTTGCCTTTTCTTTAAGTTTTTTTTTCTTCCATTTTTTGAATATAGAATTCGCTATAAAATACTATATTATTAAGACTTCGGAATTTTTCTGTGGTTCGATTCCCAGTGGAGCGATTGTTAGAAGATCTTTTTTCAGAAAAGTATAATTTAAAAAAAGTTCTAATTATTTTTTAAAAATTCCAAGACTTCCTGAATTATTAAAAACTTTTTGAAAATTTTATGACTTTTTCAGATCTTGTAGCAACCATGTGGTAGTAAATTCAACTGTTTTGTTAAAAATTTCAACTCTTTTCGTAGCATATTAACGTTCTGTTTAAAATTAATATTTTGTTGCTGATAAGTCAACTGAAATCTTTTTTTAGATGATAATTATTTTTTTGTTGAAAATTTTTCCTTTTGACTGAAAATTTCAGCTTTTCTAGAAGAAATATTGCATCTTTCTTGGATAAAAATGCAACTGTTTTGTTGAAAATTTAACTTATCCCTAGAAAATTTTCTTTTTGTTCAAAATTCCTATTCTTCTGTTGAAAAGTCAATTTAACTCTTTTTGGATAAAAATTCAACACTTTTTTGAAAAATTGGTATTGTTTATTTAAAAATTCACCTCTTTTAGTCGAATTTTTATTTTACTTGGACTAAAATACAACTATATGGTTAAAAATATAACAATCTTGTGAAAAAGTCATACTTTTTGGTAAAAATTTGACTATTTAGGAGAAAATTAACTTATTGTTTACAATTCTTATATTTGCGTTGGAAAGTGAACTGAAATTTCCTTTGGATAAAAATTTAACTTTTTTTTTTAAGGGTTTTTTTATTTCATGTGTTCAGAAGAACTTTTATCATTCTTTTTGCATTTTTCTTGGATAAAAATACAACTATTTGGTTGAAAATCCAACAATTTTGTTGAAAAGTCATACTTTTTGATTGACAATTCTGCTGTTTTGTTGAAAATTGAGCTATTTTGTAGAAAAATTACTTGTTTAAATGTAATATTTTGGTATTTAAAAGAGAAATAAAATCCATTTACTGTAGAAAAATGTCCCAATCTTCCAACAAATGTTGTTTAAATAAAAAATTCATCTATTTTAAGAGTAAATTCATCTTTCTTGGATAAAAATTCAACTGTTTGGTTGGAAATTTAACTATTTTGTTAAAAGGCCATACTTTTTGGTTGAAGGTTCGACTGTTTTGTTGAAATATAGCTATTTCGTAGAAAATTGTTGCAGCACAAATTATGTCTTTCTTGGATTAAAATTTAACTATTTAGTCGAAAATTCAACCATTTTCTTAAAAATTCATGCTTTTTGTTAAAAAAATTCGTCTTTTAGGATTGGAAATTTATTTATTTTTGTAGAAGCTTATTTTTGTTTAAGAATTCTTCTTTTGATCTTGAAAAATTAACTGGAATCTTTTTCGGATGAAAATGGAACTTTTTTTCAACATTATTTTTTTTAATAAAAAAAGTTGTTCTTTTTGGTTAAAAATTCGTCTTTTTCGAATAAAAATTTAATTTTTGTCGTAGAATCTTATACCTTGTTCAAAAATTGATATTTTGATCGTGAAAATTCAACGGAAATCTTTCTTAACAGAAAATACAGCTATTTTTCTTTGAAAATTTATCTTTTTTATTAAAAAAATTCGTTTTCTTTAGTAAAAAAAATCTTGTGAAAATGGCCACTGTTTGGTTTCAAAATGATTCTTTTTTGCTTTAGTGTTCATCTATTTTCACTTTCGTGGAAAATTAATTTTTCGCTGAAAAGTCATATCTTTTATTAGAAAATTCAATTTTTGAAGAGAAAATTCGTCTTAAGGCTTTACGGTTTAACAATTTAGATAACTTGTTATTTCTTTCTTGAAGGAAAAATCTTCATTTGTTAAAAATGCGTATTTTTGGTTTTAGTATTCTGTTTTTTGTTATTTAAATTATGACACTCTTTTGTTAGGAATTTATCTTTTTAGGTTGAAAATTTAATTATTATGTTAAAAAACTATTTATTTTGGTAAAATGTAAGTACTTTGTTAAAAAGCTATATTTTATAGTAGAAAATACACTTCTTTCTTTAAAATAAATTAATAAATTAAAAAAAAAATAAATAACTAAAAATTAAGTACAGTAAGACGGACGATTTTGAATAAGAATTTAAAAAATTGTATTTTCTATTTTTATTAATAATAATTACATTTTTTAAATTCCGCGGAAAAATGTATCTCTTCAAATTAAAAAGGGCCCCTAAAAAAACAACATCACAATTTCTGCATTCTTTTGGGTATAAAATCAACCGTACATCTAAAGGATAATAATATTAATGCAGAACAATTTCTTTTAATACATTTTAAACATTTTTTAATTGAGTTTTTAAATCAAAAAGATAAATTTTGAACCGAAGAAAGTAATTTTGATCTAAAGTGATGAATCTTCAAACACAAATATGAATTTTTAATAAAATAGATGTTTGATTTTAATCGTTAAAATGTTAGTAAAATAAATGGTTAACCAAAAAAAAAAAAAAACGAATTTGCAAGAAAATAGTTTTTTAAACCAAAAATAGAATAATTAATTTTTCAGTTAAAAAGTCAATTTATATAAAAAAAACTAATTCTCAACAAGATAATTCAATTTTGAACCCAAAAAGTGAATTTTATACCAAAAAAGATACAGTTTGAATTAGGCATATAAATTTTTAACTAAAAAAGATAATTTATAAACTAAAACTAGAATATTTCACTTTGCAGTTAGAAAAGTGAAATTTAAACAAATAAAAAAACGAGTTTTCAGCAAAATTAATTAATTTTCAACTAAAAATATAAATATTCAAGGAAAATGCAATAGTTAAAGCATCAGTTAAATTAATTTTTAACCAAAAGGATGAAGGTTCAAATAATGAGAGTATTCTTCTACCAAAAAAATACGGATTTTCAACAAATAGTTGAATTTTTATCTAAAAACGATAAATTTTCAGTAAGAACTTCATTTTAAATAAAAACAAAGTAAAAGTTGAACGAAATAGTGTAATTTTTAACCAAGAAGGTTAAATTTAAGTAAGAAAGATAAATTTTTTACAAAAAATGGAACAGTTACATTTTCAGTTAAAAAAATAAATTCTGAATGAGAAAAAACTAATTTTCAACCAAATATTTAAATTTTTAAAGGAATTTTAAACCAAAAAGATAAATTAATCGCCAGTAGAATAAAAATACAGGAATTTTTAACCAAATATTTAAATTTTCAACTTAAAATGATAAATTTTAAACCAAACATGTAAAAGTTAAATTATCCGTTATAACAATTAATTTTCAACTGCAAAACATAATGTTCAACAAAAAAATTAAATTTTGAGACAAAAAAAAAAGGTTTGTGAATAAATTGATGAATCATCAACCAAACAGTTGCGATTTTTAATCATATTAATAAAATTACCTTCAACTAAACAATTTTGAATTAAATGCAGAATAAATTTTTAAAAAAATTCTAATTTATAATTTCTCAAATTCAGGCCTAAAAAATGAGACGACTTTAGAACTAGGAATTGAAAATTAAATTATTATTTATTTGAAAAATTTTCAGAAAATTCAAAGAATTTTAGTAATTCAGGGCATTAAAAGAATTCAAAAATTCCGGAGATTCAGAGAATTTCATGGATTTCAGGAATTTCAGAATTTCCAGAATATTCAGAATATTCGAGAAATTTAAAGAATTACGGATATTCAAGGAATTCACATATTTTAGGAAATTCATCGAATTTGAGAGATTTCAGAGAATTTAGGTAATTCAAGGAATTCCGAAAATTTAATGAATTTTGGTAATTTTGAGCATAAAAAGAATTTACAAAATTTAGAATATTCCAGGATTTTAGGGGTTTAAGTGCATTTAAAAATTTCGGAAATTTAAAGGAATTTAGGGAATCCGCCCAATTTCCATTGATTTATATGTAAAACTCTTAATTTTGAAAAAAGAAAAAAATTTTTTTATAATTTTTATATAAAAAACTTCTTGAAATTAAAATCTGTAATTGCAATAGATTCTAACAATTCATTGATAGTAAAACTTTAAATATATATATTTACAGAATAATAGTTTCCAATTATTGATTTCATTTTGTTGTACGATTTCAAAGAACGGATAGTATTTTAAAGAGTTTCAGTGCTTGTAGAAATTCTTACGAGCATGATAATGACTTTATTGAGTATTTATAAGCATTTTGAATTGGATACAAACAATCATATTTTCTATATTTATTAATGATTATATTATTTAAATTCCGTGGGAAAATTTATCGCTTCAAATTGAAAATTCAGTGGAAATTGTGCTTAATTTAAATGGTAAAAGAAGTCAAAGTAATCAAATCAAAAAGATCAGTTTTTAACCAAAGAAATTCATTTTTTACTAAAATGATAAATCTTCAACCAAAAATATGAAATTTAAACAAATGATTAGTTGAAATTTCAACCCAAAATATTAATTTTCTACCAAAAAAGACTCATTTTCAACGAACTGCATGAATTTTTATCTAAAAAAGTGTGTTAAAAAATATGCAACCAAAATTAGCATTGTTAAAATGTTAGAAACATGAATGCTCAAACGAAACAAAAAAGAATTTTAACCAATAATAGAAGAATTAAATTTTCAGTTAAAATAATTAATTTTTAAAATAAAAATGAATTCTCAACGAAAGAATGCAATTTTAATCTCAAAAGATGAATTTTCTGCCAAAAGAGATACAGTTTTATTAAAATATATAAATTTTAAACTAAAAAAGATAAATTTACAAACTAAAAGTAGAATAGTTCAATTTGCAGTGAGAAAAAATAATTAATTTTTAACTAAAAATATAAATTTTCAAGCAATAACTGAATGTTTACATCTTCTTTAAAAAAATTGAGAGTACTCTTCTATACAAGAATATAAATTTTAAACAAATAGTTTAATTTTCATCTACAACAGATAAATTTTTAACTAAAAATAGAATATTATATTAAAAATCTTATTTTTTCAATAAACTCAAAACTAAATTTCCACGGAATAATATAATTTTCATCTAAGCAGATTAAACGTCTAATAACAAAGATAAATTTTTGACAAAAAATAGAGCAGTTAAATTTTTTAGTTAAAAAACTAATTCTAAATAAAAAAAAACTAATTTAGAAAAAAATTTCGAACAATAAGATGAATTTTCTACCAAAATTTACCAATTTTTATCTAAGTACATCCCACAAATTCGAATTTTTCAAATAAAATACAGGAATGTTCAACCAAATATTTGAATTTCCAGTTAAAGAAAATAAATTTTGAACCAAATATGTACGAGTTAAATTTTCATTAAAATTAATTAATTTTCAAAAAATAATTAAATAAATGAATTTTAAACTTCCAACTAAGTAGTTTTAAGTTTCAACCAAAAAGGATAAATTTTTAACGATAAACATGATATTTGATATTTCAATCAAAAAGGAATTTAATTTTATACCAAAAATGGTTAAATTCAATCAAAAAAGATTAATTTTCAACAAAATAGTTAGAATCCTCAACCAGAAAGAAAATAATTTCCAACAACATAGCTGCGATTTTTAACCGTAATAATAACATTAAATTCAAATTCACTTTTTCGAAAGTTCCCTAAGTCTATTATGTTTTCCTTGAAATTCCCTGACTTTCTAGAATTACCTAATCTGTAGCAACTCTGTAATTTTAAAATTAAAATTAATTAATTAATTAATTTTAAAATTCGAGCTTAAATGCTGAGCATATTCTCGAGAGCATTTGCTTAACATAAATTCTTGGGCATTTAAGAACTCTATTCATTGTTATTATTAATTTTTTCTTTTATTATTATTATTATTATTATTATTAACTTCTTAATCATCTCCACCAATTTCCAATTCATTCATCCGACTCATTCCTTTTATTCAATCAATCAGTCAAAAAATCTACAATAGACATGAAGTTTTCACTGAAAATATTATTTTTCAACCCAAAATCACATAGTTAAATATAAAGTTAAAAAAATTAATTTTTAACCAAAAATCGAACAGATATCCAAAAAAATAGTGCCGTATAGCACCGTCTTAAAAGTACCCTATTTTAATCAGGTACTTTGAAAAAAATAACAAAAATCAGAGAAATTCTGTGAGAAGTAGTCGGGTGCTTCCGCAGTACTTCCCCATGTAAAAAACGTGTCACGCGAGTTGAAAATGGGCCGTGCGGCGGCGCTAGTAGTAACTTTGTTCTACAAAACCTTTCAGTGCCATAGTAAAACATGCATAAAAATTACAAAATAAATATGAAAAACTCTTTAAAATCATTTTTTCTTAATAGTGCAGAGTTAGGTAGTAAATGAGACTTATGTACCTGTTTTTTATTTTTTTAAATATAAGAATAAGCGGCATAATTGACATAATTCAAACAAACAAATTGTAGGTATATTCAGAATGTATAAAAGATAATAAAAAATAAATAATGAATACACAAATTAATTTAAAAAATTCCTGAAAATATACATTTATACCGAATTATGAAATTTCCCAAATTTCACATAACGACAAGATTTTGAATTGACAGGAAATAAAATTTCGAATTTAAAAATATCCGATACTAAAATTCACCGACTAGAGACCGACTTGTTAAATAAACGAATCATTAAATTCCCACAAATATTTCAATTCTCCAAATTTAGAACTGTCGAACATAGTTACTTGATTATTAATTTATGACCTATTTATGAAATTATAAATAAGGGAAACATTTTAATTAACCATTAATTAATAATTTATTAATTATTTTTGGTAAACTTAAATTTCGGAAAATTTAAATTTCAGGAATAGAAATATTTATGGGAATTTAATAATTTATTTTATAACTCGTTAATTTATAAATGGTTAATTTATATTCTCGGCAATTTTTTGCGCTAATTATATGAGTCAAAATTCATGAAGTGGGCCACTAAAAATCGACCGGTCGATTTTCATAAATTTTTTAGGAAATTTTGGAAGCTTTATAGGTTAAAATGAATACCCTAAAAAACTTTTTTAAAATTTCAATTGTTCAAAAAGTTATAAACAAACGAACATTTTCAAGACTATTTTAAATCGAGATATTTCAGCGAATAATTTATGAATCTTAACGAAATTTTGTTTGAATGTTTAAAAATAATAGAAGGACATAATAAAATATTATTGACGTACAAAAATTTTTATTTGTTAGAAACAATTAATTTTGCAATAAACAAATGCTAATTTAACAAACTTCTCCACGTCGTTGGAGAATCTTTTTTTAAAATTGAATTTTTAAAACTATTTCCTACATAACTGCTTAAAAAAATTAGAGTGCTCTCTTATAGGAAAAAAGTTATAAATATTTTAAAATGCAGAACAGCGGCCCAGGCGGACGCGCTGCGCCGCACACTGGGGGAAAAAGTACATTTTTTGGCTCAAAATCCGATTCCGGCTGAACCTGTGGACCGATTTGGATGTTTTTTTTTAAAGCTGATAAAATTTCAAAGAAAGTTTTCGAGCCTGACTTTTAATTTAGTTTTTCAATTTTTTATAAATAAATAAATTGCTGTAATCGCCAAAGTTTACTAAATTTACATTGTATAAAGATATTTCATCATGATACAATAAACGACAAAAATTTTTATAAACAAATTATTTGTTGAAAATTTGTTTTCTATAATTTTCAATAATTTAACGTTTTTTAAAGTTATATTGCAAGAAATTTTAATGGAAGCAATAGTTAAAAAAATGTCTCTTAAGACTATTCTTCTAAATATTGTAAACAAATTTAATAAACAAATGCATTTCTCAGGCATTTGTCGTCAGAAAAATTAGTTTGTTTCGATGTCAATTTATTAAAATTACGAACCTCATGATAATTTCAGAAAATTCACAATTTGGTGATGAATTTTATGATTTTATTAAACAAATTTAATAAACAAATGCATTATTCGAGCAGTTATAGACGGAAAAATTCGTTTTATTCAATTCCAGTCCTTTTAATTGGAAACTTCACGATAATTTTAACAACATCCATCAATATTTGATCAATTTTATTTTTTTTAAAAAATGCATTATTCGGGCATCTGTTGAAAAATTCGTTTGTTTTTTGGATTTCAGTCCTTTTAATTGAGAACTTTATGTTTATTTCAGCAACATTCATAATTAGTTAATAAATTTTATGATTTTTTAACATATTTATTAAAATAATGCATTATTTGGGCATTTGTCGCCGGAAAAACTAGTTTTTTGTCAATTTTACTTTTTTAAATTGTGAACTTAACGATAATCTCAGTAACATTCATAATTAGTTCATACATTTTATGATTTAAAAAAAAATTTAATTAAAAAATGCAATATTCCGGTATTTGTCGACATAAAAACTCGTTTTTTCAAAGTCAGTCCTTTAAATTTTAGACAAGTTAATTGAAACCAAATATTTAAAAGTAAAAAAAACTTAAACTTAATTGTTTGACATAGAAGTTCTGGAATCGTATTAAATTTCGAAGAACTTTAAACTTTGAATGTTACAATTGTAGTTGTTGTATATGAAAAATGTTTAATTTGTAAGTGAAATTGTTGAATTTTGATGTATAAATATCAATTGAACACTTATTATTCATGGAAAAAATTCGAATAATTTTAAGGTATACGAATTTTTGAAAAGATACAAAGTTATCATGCAAATTGTAAAAAAATTCCTTAAAATCTTCAAGATTATTTTTTGACAATTTAGTAAATGTTTTAAAACCTTTTTATCTTTTTAAAACTTCTAAAAATCTCTTCAAATTACTCAAGTTTTATCTACAAATAATAAAAGTGAAACTTTTATTCATGCATCAAAATATTAAAAAAAAAAAAATTTAGAATTTGCAGGATTTCCTCAAAATTGTAGAAAAAAATTCAAAAAATTAAAAAAAATATTTAGAAGCTGTGAAAAAAATTTCAAAAATAATTTTTGAAGCTTATCAAGGATTTTTAAAGTTTTTAAAATAAAAATAATTTAACTTCTAATTTAAGAAGTCGTCAGTTAAAATTTTTTGATTTTTTTCAATTTTTAATTTTTTTACCTGAAAATTCCCTAAAATAATATAATTTTGAAAATTTTAAAGTTTATTGATTGATTTTTTAATTTAGAGCATTGAAAATGATAATGGAGATGTTTATTTTTTTTATAATGAAAAATATTAGTACTTTCCATTTTATACGTATAAATTATTGAGCATTTGAATACAAAATGTTTTAATTAAAAAACTTAAATTTTAATTTAAAAATTTCAAAGTTCAATAGTTCCATTTTATGTGCTTTAATTTGCCGCTCAGTTTTTATTACTTCAAATTGAAATTTTTTAGGTTTTCTGTTCGATTTTTTAAATTTCATTGACCGTAAAAAAATGTTTTCTAACCGGTAAAAAAACCGGAAAATTACCGGGAATTTATTTCTTTGGTTGAACTGTCCACCCTTGAAACTGTAATGGTAGAATTTACAGTTAAAAATGTAATTTTGAACAACAAAAAAACGAATTTTTAACAAAATAGTTACATTTTCTAACCACAACGAGGTGAATCTTTAACCAAAAATATTAATTTTCAACAAATTGGTTCAACTTTAAACTAACTATTTGAATTTTTAATTCAAAAAGATAAATGAAAAAACAGTAGAATCCTCAATCAAAAACGATTGATTGTAATCAAAAAGTTGAATTTTTCCAAAAATTGTTAAAACTTTGACCAAAAAGATAAATTTTCAACTAAAAAATAACAATTTTCTAACTAAACTAAAATAGTGAAATTTTCAGTTTAACAGTTCATTGTTAATAACAAAAAAAGGAATTTTCCACAAAATTTTGACATTTTCAGCTAAAGAAATGAATCTTGAACCAAAATATTTATTTTTAGCAAATTATTTTATCTTTTAATCAAGTAATTGAATTTATAACCATGAAAAATAAATTTTGAACGAAAGATATAACAGAGTCTGTTTTGACTAAAAAAAGAACTAAAATGATGAATATTCGAACTAAAAATATCAGTTTTCTAACAAAACAGGAAAAGTGAAATTTTCAGTTAAAAGGTTATTTTATATATATAAAAAAACGAATTTTTAACAAAGTATTTACGTTTTAACTAAATAGATGAATGCTTAACCAAAAACATGAATTTTTAGCAAGTTAGTTTAACTTTCAAACTGTTAAATTTTTAACCAAAAAAAGATGAATTCCCAAAGAAAAATGTAATAGTGGATATTTTGAAAAAAAAGAACGCATTTTCAACTATATATCTATTTCAACTAATATCGATTTTCTAACAAACTAAAATTTTTAGTAACAAAGTTAATGTTTAACAAACAATCAAACAAAGAGTTAAAAAAAAGTCCAGTTAAAAAATATCAATTTTCTAGCAAACTAAAATTTTCAGTTACAAAGTTAATGTTAAACAAACAAAACGAAAATAAACGAGAATAGTTACAATTTTATTCAAATTTATGGATGCTTAACAAAAAACATTAATTATTAGCAAATTAGTTTTACTTTTAACAATGTGTTGAATTTTCAACCATAAAAGTTCAATTTTTAAAGAAAAATTACATTTTCCATAAGAGATCAATTTTTAACTAAAATGATGAATCTACAACAACAAGAAATTACTTTTATAAAGTCGTTCAACTTTCAACTAATTACTTAAATTTTCAGCTAAAGCAGATACATTTTCAGCAAAAAAGTAAAATTCTTAACTGAAAATTTTTACAAAAAATTACATTTTCAACCAGATAAATAAATGTTTAAGCAAGAACATTAATTTTTAGCAAATTAGTTCTACTGTTAATCAAATAGTTTAATTTTCAACCAAAAAAGAACGCATTTTCAACAAAATGTTTATATTTGTCACCAAAAAAGATGAATTTTCAGTTTAAAAATATCAGTTTTCTAATAAAACTGAAATAGTGAAATTTGTAGCAATAAAGTTAATTTTTATTAAAAAAACGAATGTTCAACTAAATATATAGGTACATTTTCAAACAAATAGATTAATGTTTAACCAAAAACATTAATTTTTAGCAAATTAGTTTCTTTCTAAGAGGAATCTATTTTCAACTAAAATGATGAATCTTCAGAAACAAAAATTAATTTTTAATAAGGTACTTCAACTTCAAGCCAAATAGTTGAATTTCCTACTAAAAAAGATAAATTGAATAGTTATATTTTCAACAAAAAATATTAAGTTTCTACACAAAAAAAGGAAGGAATTTAAAACACAATAGGTAAATTTTCTACAAAAGAGGCCAATGTTTAACTAAAATAAGAAAAAATCAATTGTTTACGAAGTAGTTAAAAGTTGAACCAGTGAATTAAATTTTCAGTTAAGATGAGTAATTTTAAACCAAAAATGGAATAGGTAAAACAGTATAAGTTAGTATAGTGAGAGCAGTATTAGGTTTAAGATTTAGCATGTTAGTTGAACATTAATATTTTTTGTTAAAAATTTAACTGTTTTTTTAACATTCTTTCTTTCTTTGATTGAAAAGTAATCTTTTTGGTCGAATTATCTTTTTTAGTTGAAAAATCAACAAGTTGGTTTAAAGTTGGTCTACTTTGATAAACATTAATTTGTTTTGGTTGAGAATGTTACTATTTTTTTGAAAATTTGTTCTTTTCTTCGTTGAAAACTAGTTTCTTTTTTTAAACTGAAAATTTAAGTATTGGATTTTGATTTGGAAAATAATCTTTCTTAGTTTAACATTAATTTACTTTGTGGAAAATTGCATTTTTTTGTAGAAAGTTAGTCTGCTTTGTTCAAAGTTTATTTTTTATAAAATTTTGTTTCCTTCTTTACAGAAAAGCTTTTCTGATAGAGAATTTAACTGTTTTGGTAGCACTGTCATCTTTTTTTGGTAAAATTGCTTAAAAATTATTCTGTTTTGGTGGAAGATTTAACTATTTGATTGAAATTTCTTTTTTTTTCCTTTTGTTGATTATCAATCTTTATTTATTCCAAATAAATTTTTTTTTGTAGAAATATAAACTTTTTTAAAATAAAAATTTAACTATTCCCTTTTTCATTGAAACTTTAAGTACTTATTTTAATTTTTACCTAATTTGTTAAACATTGACTTTTTTTATTGATACGGGATTTCAGTTGGTTTTATCATGGTTAACGGCATTTTTAAAGATTTGAAAGAATTTTAACGAATTTCTATAGAACTTTAGAGAATAAATGAAACGAAATTTTAAGGGACTTCTATGAATTTTTAAACTTTCCTATGGATTAGACGAATTTCGCCATATATAAGGTTAAAAATTGACGAGTTTTGCAGGAATTTTTAGAAGGTCTCAATAGATTTTAGGGTTTCTTAAAAGATTTCAAACGATTTCAAAGCTCATTTTTGAAGGAATTTTTGAAGAATTCAAGGGACTTGTAGGGATTTTTTTAGATTTCTACGGATTTCAGAGATTTCACCATATTGAAGGATTTCGTAGGATTTTAAAGCAATTTTTTTTAAATATTGACCATTTTTCTAAGAATTTTTAGAGGATCTCAACAGATTTCAGGGTTTTTTAAAGGATTTCAAACAAATTTCGAAGCTTTCAGAGTATTTTAAAAAGATTTCAAGGGGAGTTCCAGAGAATTTCATTGTTTCTTAAGAAATTTAAAAATATTCCACGGGATTTTAACGAATTCCTAGAGCTTTAGGGAAAAGATTTCGATGTATTTCAAAGCTTTTAACGTTTTTAAAAATATTTAAGGGAGACGTATATTATTTACCAGATTCAAAAATTTTTAACCCTTTATTTAATATGTAGAAAATTGTATGACAATATTTTGCAACTTTTTTTTCAAAATGTATGCTACTACAGGATGACCGGGAAACCTGGAAATGACCGGGAATTTTTGGAGACCAGGAAAAACCGGGAAATGGCAGTAAATTTATTTTTTGACCGGAAATTTTACAAAGTTTTAGAAGAAAAATCTGTCCCAAGTTCGATTTCAACAGTTTTTGAAAATAATTAGTTGAATCGTTATTTTTTTCATTTATGATATCATTAAGTTTGGAATTCGTAAATTGTAAATTGTAACAATAATTGATTTGATAAAATAATTATAAATCCGTTCATAATAATATATTCGTAAGTAAAGGATTTTCTTTAGTTTAAAATATTGTTTTAGTCTGAAATGTTCCACTTTTAATCCATTCACTTTGAAATTTCTTAATTAGGATAAATAATAAATATGTAATATTTAGCAATATTTTACTGTTAATTTACGACGAGTTAATTGAAAACAAATATTTAAAAGTTAATAATTTGAAACCGAATTGTTTGACATAAAAAACCTTGAATCGTTCAAATTTTGAAGAGCTTTTAAACTTTTAACGTTACAGTTTAAATTGTTCTGTTTAAAAATTTTGTTTAAGATTTCTAAAATTGTCAATAAAAAATCTGAAATATTTTTTTTAACTTCCAGGATTTTCTAAAAATTGTAGCAAAAATTCGAATAATATCTTTGAAAATTAATCGAACTTTTCCTAACAATTTTATAAAATCCCGCAAAATAAAAAAAATCCTTAAAATCTTCCAGATTTTTTTGGTAATTTTCCAAGGAATCTTAAGAAAATGTTTTTATTCTCGTGAAGCCCTCCACAATTCTTTAAAAGCTTCTAAAGTGTTTGTTTGAAATCTGTAACCTGGATTTTCTAAAAATTGTAGGAAAAATTTGATTGATTTTGAAGAATGTTTAAAAGTTTATATTATTTGTTTTAAACTATTTTTATTTTTGTAATGTTTCTAGCTGAAAATGATTTGAAATAATATAAATTTGAATTTTATATTTTTGGAATTGAATTTGAATTTTTGAATTCTACAATTTATAAAAGATGAAAATTCTCAATTTTGCAGGTTATCTGGATTTCATTTAAAATTATATAATTATTACATTTTTCAAATTATTATTATTATTCAATTATTTTTTTTATACATGTAAATTATTGAGCCTTTGAATACAACATTTTTTGAATAATTTTAAAGAATTTAAAATTCAACAGCTCTACTTTAAGTGCTTTAGTTTGTGTTTTTTTTTATTATTTCAAAATGGAAAAATATTTAGAGTTTAAATTTTTTATTTTTTTTACCGTGAAAAATGTTTGCGAACCAGGAAAAAACCCGGAATTTTTTTCTTCGATTAAAACGGCTACAATGTACTATTGAGATTATTTTGAATTTCCCAAGTTAGTTTGAGGGCTGAACAGAGAATTTTTCAAAATAATTCCAGACCGGGGAAATGAAAAATATACCCGGAGAAACCTGTTAAATTACCGGGATTTTGAAATCGTTTATCAAGGAACAATTTCGGACGCACAATTATACTAAAAACAAATTTGTTAAATTAGAGATATAATAATCTTAACATTTTGAAATTTTTATATAAAAATTTGATTATAATTTATTGGACAGGCGAAACGGTGGAACAGGTGGAGAAATTATAATAATTGTAATTCAAAGATATAATATTGTTTTGAGATAGATTAATCTGGGATAATTGGTTGAATTCGAATTGTATTGTAAGAAAGAGTTTTCGTAATTTCGCTTATAGAAGAAATGGATGAGGTGGATAATTCGGAGAGAATATACTTAGAAGAAGCTGGATACTGGGGATTACTTCCGCTGCAAGAGCGTGAAGCTGAGTTTGAATACGTCGATGTTGGTGATGCTAGTGATGAAAAGTATTTTGGTTAGATACGATTTTTATTTTGCTTTATGCATTCCCTGCAAAATACGGTCATTCAGGAAAATTGTTTAGTGCTGATGATAAAAATCTAGGGCTATAAATGAAATTAGTTACTTAATTAATTTATGTGAAATGACAGTAAATTTATTTTCTGGGCCGGGAATTTTACGAATTTTCAAAAGAAAAATCTGCCTATGTCCGATTTCATCAGTTTTTTAAATAATTAAAGTGAAGTCTTGCAGATTTACACAATTCAAAATTTAAAGCATTTGAAGTTGAAATTTTTTGATAACAAACAGTTTTATTCTATCAACTGTAAATATAAATAAATAAATTATTTTTAAAATGGATCTTTACTTTAGGTATCAAAAAACTGAACAATATTTGCTTTGACAAAACAAAATTCTAAATCCGTTCAAAATTGGAGAATTTCCAAATTGTAACTGTTTTAATTCGCAAAACTTCATAAGAATTTAAATTAATATAGTATTATTTATTCCGATAATTTTATTTTTAAATAAAAATTTGAATGATTCATCAAAAATATTTTTAATTCATAGTGTTAGGTCTTCCATTATATTATGTTGACATTATATTTAATAAATCAATTTATTAGTATATTATTTTAATTATTTTTTTCAGCCATAAAATAATGTAAACGTGCTGTTAAAACTTTATAAACTATTTTGAACTTGAAAATAACTATATAATAATAATAAAGTCGTAATTAAAGTCTTTTATTGAATTTAAAATATTGTTCAATGTCGAAAATATTCAATTTTTATCCCATTTAATTAAAAAAAATTTACTTCAGAAAAAGAATATAATATGAACTGAATTGTTTTACGTGGAAAGCTTTGAATCTCTAGAATTTCGAAGAACTTTTAAACTCTTAACGTTAAAAATTTAATTGCTATATTTTCAAAATATATAATTTTTAAGTAAAATTGTTAAATTTCGACGTATAAATAACAATTGAACACTTATTATTTGTAGGCAAAATTGGAGTAATTTTAGGAGACATTTATAAGTTGAAAAAAATTGAAAATTAATTAAAAACTTGAAATGATTTCATGTAATTTAAACGAAGTGTGTTAACATTTTTTCAGAACTTCTAAATATATTTTTTAACTAATTTTTTGTTTAAAATCTGCAAAAATCTAAATTTTGTTTTAATTTCGGCTGTGGGTATTTGTACCAAAATTTCGGTACGAATAACCGAAATTTGTCGGTACACATAGTTCGTTTAAATTATTTTAAATCGTTTCAAGTTCTAAATTTAATTTGAATCTTTTTAAAACTTTTAAATATCTCTTAAAATTATTCTAATTTTTTATGCAAATAATAAGTGTTCTATTTTTATTTATAAATTCAAATTTAAGGATTTTTTAAAAGTTGTAGGAAAAATTTTTAATGAATTTAAAATATATTTAAATGTTACGAGAAAATTTCAAAAATGATTTTAAATTTTGAAAAATTTAAAACCACTTCTGGATTTTTCAAGGTTGCGAAATAAAATTTTTAAGTTTTTCCAGGATTTTTAATTTATTTAAAACGAAAATAATTTAACCTATAATTTCAGAACTGTTAAGTTAAAAGAAAATATTTTTCAATTTGTAACGTGTCAATAAAATTACTTAAAATAATATAATTTTGAAAATTTTTAAAGTTCATTGCTTGGTTCTTTAATTTAGAGTACTGAAAATTTTAACGTGCATTTATTTTTTTAGAACTTAATCTGAATTTTTGAACTCTGTAAATCATAAAAGTTCTAAATTTTTCAGTTCATCTGAATTTTATTTAAAATTTTTCAATTGAAAACTGTTAGTACCGTCCATTTTATGCGTTTAAATTATTAAGCCTTTGAATACAGAATTTTTGAATTGTAAAACTTTTTTACTTCGATTTTAAAAGTTTAAAATTCGAAAGTTCCACTTTGAATGCTTTAATTTGTTGTTTATTGTTTATTACTTTAAATGAAAAAGAAAAATGTTTAAAATATATTTCGATTTTTTAAATTTCATTGACCGTGAAAAATGTTTGCGAACCGGGAACTGACTGGGAATTTTTTCTTCGATTGAAACGGCCACCTTGTAATTATCATAAATTATTTAACTATTCATTGTTGGTGTAAATTAGGCGAAAATTTATTTTTCAGAATGACCCTATTGCTAGAAACAAAGTTAGAAAGCGGGAGAAACAAAAGTGTCGACTGTAGAAATGTAGATGGCTTTTTGTAGAAGTAGTTTTTGGATAAAATGTTGAGTACTTCGTTTCTAATAATATTTTTCGGTTCTAGATATTACTGTTGCAGGATCACCATCTCCAGCGCCAAGCGAAGAAGATGAGGATGGTTGTGGTACTGCCACTTCGACTCACAGTGGTAGCCACAGTAGTGCCAGGAAGGGACGACAAAAGCGAGGTGTTCTACCCAAACAAGCGACTAATATTATGCGTGCCTGGCTCTTTCAGCATTTAGTTGTAAGTATTATAAAATATAATAATAGACCTATTAATTTCATTAGAGGGTATCAACAGGTTGTCGTAGCAATCTTGAAAACCCGAAAAACCCTAAATACCTGGAATTCCCCTTGGAATTGCTCACGAGAACCTTTAATTTTAATTTTTGTTTTGTTTTTAAAACTGTTTTCAAAGGGTTAACCGTTTGAAAACTATTCGAATATTCACCTGTTGAAAATTGGAGAAAATTTAACATTCAACTTTTGAAAATTGAAGGAAATTGAAATCTGAATTTTCAACTTTTCAAAATTGAACAAAATTTAATTTTTTATTTTCAAAAATTCAACGGTAGAAAATTGAAGAAAATTGAATGTTCAATGGTAAAAATTTGAAGAGAATTGAAATCTAAATTTTCGAAATTGAAGAAAGTGTAATTTTCCATTTTTAAAAATTGAAGAAAATTAAAAACTAAATTTTCAACAGTTAAAAATTCAACGGTAGAAAATTCAGAAAAAATTTGAAAATAGAATATTCACTGTTGCAAATTTGAAGAAAATTTAATTTTCAACTTTTGAAAATAGAAGAAAATTGAAACCTGCATTTTGAACTTTTCAAAATTCAAGAAAATTTAATTTTCTATTATTTAAAATTGAAGAAAATTAAAAACTGAACTTTCAGTAGATAAAAATTTACTGGTAGAAAATTGAAGGAAATTGAAAATTGAATATTCGACTTTTGAAAATTGAAGAAAATTGAAAACTAAATTTTAAACAGTTGAAAATTGAAGAAAATATCGCATTGACTTTTTAGCAGATGAGAACTCAATTGTAGAAAATTAGAGAAAATTTAATTTTCGAATTTTGAAGATTGAAGAAAATTTCTAATTGAATTACCAACAGTATAAAATGGAAGAAAACTAAAAATTAAATTTTATTCAATTTATTACCCAAAAGCAGGATAGTCCTTATGACTTTAGAATAGTGAACTTAGAATTTTATAAATGGAGCGGGCATTTTGGAAAATAATTTTTATTTCTGATTTAGAAGAAGGGAGTTCAAAAAAATCCCTGTTTAAATTCAGAATTATAATTTTTGTTACAAAATTCTTTGTTTCAGATCAGAATTGTAATGTTTTGGACAAAATATTATCTGATGTTTCAACTCAGAATTCTAATTTTTTGGACGAAATTCCCTCTTCCAAATGCAAAATCTTTTAAATTTATTTTTTAATTGGCTAGTAAAAAAATAATGATAGACCTCCGGGTAGACACCCTGATCGTAGTGAATTTTATTTCTATAAACAGTTATTCGGCTCTTCGTTTTTAACTGAATAAATAATTCGTAGAAATTATTCAGATTGGCCAGTGATCTTAAAAACCTGAAATTTTTATTAAATTTGGTTTAAACCTTGAAAACCTGGAAATCTCCTTAAACTTCTTACGAGAACGTAAATTTTTCAAATTCAAAAATTTCAGCGAGGGTATACAGTACACCAGATTCTAAAGATTTCAAAACATTTGAAAGTTTTTAAACGATTTCAAATTTGTTTAGAATATTTCAAATGATTTCACAAAGATTTCATGTATTTAACAAAGACTTCGGACATTTAAAAACATTTTGTAAAGTATTTAAAAATATCAAGGATAACAAAGATTTTCATGATTTCAAACGAACACAAAATACAACAACAAAGATTTCATAAAAGTTTCATAAAGATTTCAAACTCAAAAATTTCAACAGATTTTACCAGATTTCAAAAGATTTCATAAAGATTTCGAACATTTCACAAATATTTAAAAATCTTTTACAAAGATTTAAAGGATTGCAAAGATTTTACAACAATTTTAAAACATTTCAAACGATTTCACAGAGATTTCAAATCTTGTATGATTTAAAATGAATACGAAAGATTTAACAAATATTAAAAAAGTTTTACAAAGATTTAAAATTCAAAGATTTTGAAAAGGGATTCATAAAGATTTTAAAGATTTTAAACATTTCAACAAGATTTTAAAAATTTCAGAAGATTTGAACGATTTTTAAGATCTTAAAAAGGGTATAGTATTCTGAGATTTCACATTATTTAAAAGATTTGGATTGATTTTTAATGAATACAAAAGATTTCCGAAAGATTTCACAAATATTCATCACAAATATATTTGAAAGTTTCAAAAAAATTTCATAGATTTGCAATAGATTTGTAATATTTTAATGATTTTAAACCAGTTCACATTCTCTTAGAAAATTTCAAAATATTTCATAAAGGTTTTAAATGTTCCAGTGATTTCAAATAAATACAAAAAATGTAGGAAATAGTTTACAAGTATTTCAAAAAATTAATAAGGACTTCAAAAGATTTCAAGAATTTAATACAATTAGAAAGATAAGAGAGAGTTCAGAACATTTCAAAGGTTTGAAAAAATTTCAAAAGGTTTCAATAAATTTGAAAAGATATCAAAATATTTCCGTTATCTCAAACGAACACAAAAGTTTTTACAAAAAAATATTACAGTAAGATTCTACGAATGTTTCATAAAGATTTCAAAATATTTTTAAAGACTTGCAAATAATTCAAGAATTTGAAAGATTTTACAAAATTTGAGAAGATTTAAAAATATTTCAGAGAAATTTAAATATTTTACAATGATTCTAAATACTTAAAAAGATTTAAGCGATTTCACAAAGTTTTTAAAAATTTGAAGGATTTCAAAGACTTTACAAAGATTTAAAAATATTCCCAAAGATTTCATAAAGACGACTTATGTTCGCAAAAAATGAAGAATTTGTTTATATATGATCCTGCTGTATTTAAAAATTGTTGTCCGATAAAAAATGTAATGTTAAAATCTGTTACACTTATCACAAACAGCCTAACAAAATTGTTGCACTGAAATTAATTAATTTAAAATCAGACAGTTGCATTTTTTATTTAAGACAAAGCATAATTATTGAATATTTAGCAATATTTGACTGTTTATTTAAGACGACTAAATTGAAGCCAAATATTTATAAGTAAATAATTTGAAAATTGGTTTTACGTAGAAAGCTTTGAATTGTTAACAGTTCGAAAAGCTTTTACAAATTTAACGTTAGAATTTTTATTTTTTCTATTTAAAAAATGTTTAATTTCTAAGCGAAATTGTTGAATTTTTATGGATAAATAATAATTGAACACGTAATATTTGTAAAAAAAAATCGAGTAATTTTAAGAGATATTTAGAAGTTTGGAAAAGATTAAAAATTAATTTAAAACTTAAAATGATGTCAAGTCATTTAAACTAAGAGTTTGGAATTTTTTTCAGAACTTCTAAATAGATTTTTTCCTACAATTTTTAGAAAATCCTGCAAGTGTAAAAAAAATCTTAAAATCTTTCAGGATGTTTTCTGACAATTTTGAAAATCTCTTAAGATCTTTTTGAATATTCTGTTAAAATAATTTTTTTCAATTAAAAAATTCATTTTCAATTTTCCTAGGAATTGTAAGAAAATGTTTTTAATCTTTTGGAGCTTTTCACAATCCTTAAAAAGCTTCTAAATTTTTTGTTTAAAATCTGCAAAAATTTACATTTTGTTTTAAATTATGTTGTGGGTATTTGCAAAAAAATGACGGTAAGTCTAATTATCTCTTAAAATTACTCTAATTTTTTCTAAAAATAATAAGTGTTCAATTGTTATTTATAAATCCAAATTTTAATGATTTTTTTTTAAATTCACAGGATTTTCTAAAAGTTGTAGGACAAATTACATTTGAATGTTATTTAGAAGTTCTGAAAAAATTTCAAACATAATTTTAAATTTGAAAAAATTAAAACAACTTCTAGATTTCTCTAGACATTGAAATTATATTCTAAAGCTTTTCAAGAATGCTTAAACTATTTAAAATAAAAATAATTTAATTTCTAATTTAAGAACTTTTAAGTTGGAAAATACTGATTTTTTTATTTTAAATGTTTCTGGTCTAAAATAAGTTAATGTATTTTTGAAATTTTTTAAAGTTTATTGATTGATTCTTTAATTTAAAGTAATGCCAATGTTAGCGTGAATTTATATTTTTGGAACTTAATCTAAATCTTTGAACTCTATAATTTATGAATGTTAAAAATTCTGAATTTTGAAGTTTAAATTCATTAAAATTGAAATTATTCAGTCGAAAAGTGTTAGTACCATACAGCTTATACGTGTAAATTATTGAGCAATTGAATACAAAACTTTTGAATATAAAAACTTTTAAGCTTTAATTTTAAAAGTTTAAAATTCAAGAGTTCGACTTTGAATGCTTTAATTTGTTTTTTATTTTTCTATTACTTGTACTCTTATTGTTTTGAATAGAGTTCTATTTAAAAAATTCTATAGGCCGGGAAAAAATCGGGAAAACCCTAAAAATAGTTAAATTTTTTTACCAAAAAGTATTACGTTTCAACAAAATTGTTGATTTTTTAATAAACTATTTCAATTTTCAACCAAATATAATACAATTAAAAAAAAAAAAGGAAATAAATTCTTCTTTATTTTCAGCACCCTTACCCCACGGAGGACGAGAAGCGTCAAATTGCAGGCGAAACCAACCTAACTCTACTTCAAGTGAACAATTGGTTTATAAATGCACGTCGTCGAATTTTGCAGCCAATGCTGGATGGCGCAAGTGCCGAGGGAATACCTCTCCAGGTAAGACCTGGTAAACGGAACAAAGTTTCGAAACACTCGTCGTCGTCGTCCCAACAGCCGCCGTTTCATCATCAGCAGCAAGTTGGCTGGCAGTCTGATGATTCGGGCAGTGACTCGATTTCCAGCGAGGGTGAAGGAGGCGGCGCGGACAGGAGTAAAGACGACAACGACAGCGACGACGAAGATCTTCACTGACCTCCGTCGATCAGCGAAACATCATCAATCTCCAATCGGTACCTTGAATTCGACTTGCTCACTTCAGTATTAAGGAATTCGAGGTTTGATTTTCTTGCTTTAACTGTCATATACGTAACCATTATTGCGACAATGAGTGATCACTTGGGTAGAAGTTATCACGCTCTTCAGCAGCAGGCCATGGCTCTTAAGCAGCAGGCCGTCGCTCTTCAGCAGCAGGCCGTCGATCGATCGATCTCCGCAATCCCTTCCGAAAAAGGGACCGTTTTTTGAAAGATTACCATGTAAAGTAGAAGCCTGATGATACTACTAGCGTTAAATAGGTCAAGTCAAGGTTAATAAGTCTTTTTTTCAAAAGAAATAGTGACACGCACACAAGAGAGCGTAAAATTAGGGTGCAGTTTAAGAGGCTGTCGATATTTTTTAAAGCCCCCATCTGCATATGGACTGAAGCACTAATATTTGCAGATAATTTGACAAGAAAAAAAGCCCTCATTTTAGAGAACGTTGAGCTAGTGACGTTTATAGAGTATAAAATATTTATTTGTAATTTCGCTGTCGCGTATATTTTTCACACGAGTATTGCAGGTGATAAAAAAAAGGGAAGCAGAGTCGTGATTTTTATTCTTTTCTTTTACACGAAATGCCCTCGCTTCCTTCAATGGTTTGATCACAAAGTTATAGACTTTGTAAGGAATCTACTCCAAGTAATTTTTCGCAGACTTTGTAGAAAAGTAATTCCTAATAGTCAACAGTTTTTAAGGAATTTAGATCAATTATATATTTAGGGGCTGTACTTAAATTACGTAACGGTTTCTAGGGCCTCTTTAATTTAGACAGGATGTACGAGGCATTAATTTTCAAAAAAAAAAAAAGATTTTTTCTTGACTAATTTGTCATTTTTCTTGATCATTAATATTTAAATACCAGGATTGTAGTCTTGTAATCATTTTAACATAGAATATTATATAATCAGAATAATACAGTAATTCAGATACAAAATTTAAATGATCAAATTTATTAATTTATTTTAAACATATTAAAAATAAAATAATTATATTTTTAACATAATAGTTGAATTCTGAACAAAATAATTACATTTTTAACATGATAGTTGAATTTGCAACAAAATCATTTCATCTCTAA
>JAAAKG020201192.1:0-23533 GCA_010014905.2 Druon quercuslanigerum | reverse complement strand
ATTTCTATTAAAACCTCCTACATTGACACCTAAAATAATGCATGAGTTCATGTTGAAAATTAGGGGTTTCAGTTTAGTGAAAATTTCTTGCGACTTTTTTTGATTGAAAGGCACACTCTTCCCCTTTAATTTTGTTTTTGAACCGTTCAATTTCATTCATTTGTTTCTGAGTTATGAATTTTTGAAAAAAAATTTTGTTAATGAGTTTATTTGTTTATTGTTAATTATATCATCAATAATTTTTCAAAAACGCATATTGCAAAATTGTACCGTTAAGTAGAAGGTTTAAACAAGAAACATGAATTTTTTCAGATTTTTAGGAACACGTTTTCGATTTTTTTAAAGCGCCGGGTCGAATCGACCCCCCCCCCCCTACGGTTAAGTGGTGCGAAAAAAAGCCCTACGGTTAACGGGTTAAAACTATATAATCAGTAATGTCTTATAAAAGAAAAAACATTCTTTGTATATGAAAAATGTATAAAACTGGAACAATTTTCAAATTTTGGTAAGAAGTTACAGTAAAAAAAAATAAAATGTAAAAAAAATTAAAATAAAATTTCTTTGTGAGTTTTTAACTTTTTTCAGTAAAAATAATCTTCTATTCAAAATGACGTACTATTATTTTTATACTTAAAATTATAGAAAAACCATTTTGTCAGACATCTGATTTTTGGCAGGTTAGCTACCTTAAAAAAGTTTCAAAAATAATTTTTGTAAATTGAAACATTTGAATTTGTTATTCTATCAAAGAACTCTATTTCAGAAAATCACATATTTCAATTCCAATGTACTACTATTGATGTCGTACTATTGATATTTCTTGAAATTATAAACATACTTTCGTATTTTTTTGGATGTTTAAAAAAAGTTAAGTCTCTCATACTTTTATATCGCCATCTTCAATTTGGATTTTCTCGGAACAGGATCATTATTTATCAAACCTTTATTTATCATTCTTTAGCATCCCCGTATCTCGGGAGTAAGTTTTAGTTTTTGCAACAAAATACAAATTTTTATTTTTAATCTCTGACCAAAACCTATTTGGAAAATTTATGAAATTTTTAGCTTAAAATTCGTGATAGATTCGTTGAAATTGATTAACTTTTCTACATTAAACTCGTTTACCCATATTCATATACTTAATATCTCACGAGCATGTTTTTATTTTAACTGAGAATTGAATTTTATATCGCAATCCGCAGCCGAGTCCCTTGCAATTTTAGGCTAGTGCCGCTTTAAATTTGTCAAGTTCCAGAACCAATTTCTTATCTCGAAAAACTTCTTTAATCAAACTCTTGTCCACGATTCAGCAACACTAGCTTGGAAGTGGACATTTGACTCATCTTTAAATAGTGATTTTGATTTAACATAATGCTTTTTCGTTCTACTGAAAAATTCCCATTTTGATGATTGTCTCGTTCTGTACTGCCACTCTTCAATTATAAACAAAAATGTGTGCTGACTTTTGAAAAAGCATGCATCCTAACGAGGGTAACTGGAGCGATTCATCTTGAATTTTGTGCAGGTGTGAACAATAGACTTGATAAGAGAATTTTTTTAAATTTCACTTCGAGTCGTTGGCTAAGAACCCTTGGCTTTTTCCGTCATGAACGAGGGTACTTTTTCCTCTTTTGAAGTTGAAAGTGCGTGTCTAACAAAGTAGAATGTGAGGGTTGGAACGATGTTAGTTCATTCTGCGCCTTTAGTTTTTCCAACAGAGTGCGTGGGACGAGAAGCAAGTGCTTTTTAGAATGCTGGTGCAAAATGAAGGGCATTATTTGATGTCAAAATAGTATATAGACAAGGGCAAGGTTATTTGTTATCCAAGATGGAGTTTTGCGTGAGAACTTTCAAGGTTATATTTTTGTTTGTTCTTAGATTTTCTACTGTGACATATAGTGAAAAAATAAAGTATTATCTATAAGGAAGCCATAAATCATCCCTGTTTTTCACATAACTATATGACGGAGTAGAAAATGGAAGGATAAATGAAAATATAACCTTAAAGTTGTTTACCTAAATTTGTCCGTTACAATTGCGCAATATCTTGTTGTGAAGTAATCGGGAACATTCTAGAAACTTCGCACGGACACGAACCATTTCATCTGTAGAGCGGTATCGATGCAAATAAGGTAGGAATTTGTATGAGGTTCATTCTGCAAAAGTAATTATAGGTGGCAACACCGAGCCGAGTACTAGACCCGCGGTTGTCTATAATTGAATATATGAGGGTAAATAAACTTTAAACATATGTTTAGTGCTCATGTACGAAAGTAAATTATACTTTAATTAGAAATTATACATACAAAGGGATATTTTTTAACTATGATAAACCTAACCTCATTTTACAAGTGACACCTAGAAAGAAATTATAAACATTTTACGAGTGCTATATGATGAATTTTGGTAAAAAAAGGCTTAAAAAATGTATTTTGTGAGGTTCGTAAGGTATAAATTGCTCTTTATACTTATTCACAAAATTTCTTTGTTTGAAATTCGTATCTCATTGACAGAGGGTCTAGTACTCGGCTCGGGGTGCTGCCACCTATAATTAGTTTTGCAGAATGAACCTCTTTGAGAAACGCCCTTGCCTATCTATTATCTACTATTAAGTTCAATTTTAAAAGCTTCAATTTGAATTCTCAACCAAAAAGATGAGTTTTCAACTAATATGATGACTCTTCAACAAAAAAATATAACGTATTTAACTTTCAACCCAAGAAATATTTTATTTAAAATAACAAACAGTTCAATTTATCCAAAAAATACGACTTCTCAAGAAAATAGTGGAATTTCAAACCAAATCGTTGAATTTTCAAGCCAAAAAGTTATTTTTCTTTTTTTTTTTTAAACAGTTGGCCTACAAACCCTGAAATATGAATCGTCTACAAAAAAATTCAATGTTTAATCAAAAAGTTTCTACTCTAAAAGTTAAATTTCCAGCCCAAGAACACGAATTTGCAGCAAAATAGTAACATTTTTAACCAAAGAGATGAATTTTCGGTTATAATTTAATAGCATTTAATCAAATTGTTGATTTTTAATACAATAATTTAATTTTTAATCAATAAATAAAATTTCAACCGTAAAAGATGAATTCTCAAGAAAAAATGTAATAGTTTATAGTTTAACCAAATTGTTGCGTTTCAAGTCAAAAAGACGGCGGAAGGAAAAAAACAGTTAAAGGTGAAGTTTCAACTATAATTTAGTTTAACAAAATATTGATCTTTCAACAAAATAATAAAATTTTCATTCGATTTGTAAATTGTCAATTATGAAAGATGGATTCTTAACAAAGATGTACATACTAGTCTATTTTCTACAAAAAAAGATTTTACAGTCAAGAAAGAACAACAATTTCAACCGAGTTGCTTAATTTTTAAACCAAAAAGAAAACTGTTTTAAAAAACTGTTGAATTTTCAACAAAATAATTAACGTTTCATCAGAATAATAATTTAATTTTTGAACCAATTATAGCTTTGTTAAGCAACTACATGAATTCTCAGCTGGTAATATAATATTTGACTGTTCAACCAAAAATTTGGATTGTTTTATTGGGTTCTATTGATTCAGTTTGCATTTATGTCTAAAAAAACTGATGAATTAAAGAAAAGGCTTTACTGCTAGCGGCCACTTTCCTTCAATATTCACGAGATGCCTATATATGATATAACAGGGTGTCTAGCGGACCGGGCAATCGGGAGAAACTGGGAAAACCCCGGGAATTTTATTTAGGACCGGGAATTTACGAATCCGGGCTTTCTAATTAAAAACTTATTTGTTTCTAAAATGAAGCAGATATCTTTTTGGCATCTTCCCAATCTCAAAGTGCGTTCTTCATTTCATAGGTACGTGTTTCAAAGTGTGTCATCAAAGGAATTCGTACATGTTAGAAATACAATTTTTCAGATTTGATTATTTCATTATTACTATTTTTCTAAAAATTCCCTATAATCCCCTATAATCTGTTGTTCTTTTACAATTTATATCGAATTCAGCAAAATAAAAAATGCTTGTAATTTGAACAAGATTTACATTCTTTGAACAATGTCGGATTATGTTAGTGTATCTAATAGGAAATTTGTGTTTAAAAATTTTTTAAATTATATTTTTCAATATTTCAAATAAGATTTACAACACTATTAGGTCATATTCGGGGTTTTCACTAAATTTTGTATATATTAATTTCCACTTGAAAAAAAGTACTTTTAAGTTATTTTAGTGGTTTTCTTCAAAAAAGGGGATTTTTATTTTAAAGCATGATCAATTTTTTAGATTATCATTTAGTCATCACATTCACATTTTTTGGTTTTCTTCTTTATTTTATATAAAATGTATAAAAGTGTTGCACCTATTAATTTTTTTTTCATTGCTGTGGTACTGTTAAGAAAAACATGTCTGATTTGTTGAATCCACTTCTTTTCGAAGAAAAATTCACAATTTCCCCTAAAATCTATTTCTTCTGCCTTCAAAGTTTCTCGAACTTTGAGACTTTTGATATCTTATTTTAATTCCAATTTATATAAGAGGGGAAATAAATAGATATTTAGGTTGCCTTAAATTTCTGAAACGTTTTTCATTCACTATTTTGTGCAAACTTTATAATCATGATATATAATCTTTTTCAGGAAACGAGAATATCGATCACAAGCTTCCTCTTCGTTACTCGTTTTCTCATCTTGAATATAATATATCTTTGAATATATTAATAATAATAATAATAATAATAATAATAATAATAATAATACTCCTGTGTCTAATAAGCAGCCCTGATGATGAGAGCTTATCAGTTTACGTTTTTCTCTAAGTAGGCCATTTCAATTTAAAATTAATGCAGCGGAAAATTCTAATTACAATAGCGAGTCTTTGAAAAGCGAGGGTATTGAAAAATGCAAGGATGGAATGGAGGATAAAATCCTTTTGTAAAATATTCTTTGACAAAAATTAATGTACAGATAATGTTACATTTTATTCTATCGAGAACTTAAACAAAAAAATTTAAGTCGGTCCACGATGTGAATTATTAAATTCAAAGTCTGTCAAAGGAATTTTAGTTTTAATTTTAAGTAATTACATTTAAAAACCGGAACAACCATTTTGTTGCTAATTTAATTATTATCTTTATAATTCAACTATTTTGTTAAAAAGTCATGTTTTATACTCCAACATTCGACTACTTGCTTTATAGTAAAACTTCATCTTTGTAGATGGAAAATTTAAATAGTTGGTTAAAAATTCAACTATTTGGTTGAAAATGTAATTATTTTATTGAAAATTCAACTAATATATTAAAAAGCTAGTTCTTGGTTGAAAATTGAACTGTTTTCTAAGAGGCTTTCTTTTTGCTTAAAAATTTAATTATTTTCTTAAAAAATAATTTTCGTGGAAGTTTAATGTTTTTCGTTTAAAAGTTCGACCATTTGACTTTGAACGTTGCTATTTTAATTGTTCTATTTAACAAATGTTATTTGTAAATCACATTGTTGAATTTTGATGTATAAATATCAATCGAACGCCTGTTATTCTTAAAAAATGTGCGAGTAAATTAAAGAGATATTTAGAAGTTTTGAAAGAATTCAAAGTTAAGAAATTTGAATGAATTCAAATCATTTACACCGACAAAATCCGGCTTTTTGTACCAAAATTTTGGAGCAAGTGGTCCACGGCCTAATTTAAAACCGTACAGATTCTGGCAGATATCGAACAAAAAATGTAGAAGCTTTTAAGAATTTTTATATGCTTCGGAAGAATAAAAAACATTTCCTAGAAAAATTGAAAATGATTTTTCATTTTGAAAAATGAATTTTAAGAGAATATTTAAAAAGATTTAGAAAGTTTTACAAAATTATCAAAAATAAATGTGGAAGATTTTAAGAAAAATTCCTAATTTGGCAGGATTTTAGAAGTTCAGAAAGAAAATTTGAAAAATAATTAAAAATTCGAAAAAAATATAAAACAAAAAGTAGATGTTTAAAGATCTTGTAATAAATTTTGGAAGCATTTAAAGGATTTTTAAACTTTTTAAAATTAAAATAATATAAATTTTAATTTAAGAAGAGTTCAGCCTATAAAAAAATGTAATGGTTTAATTTTTAATGTTTTTAGGTTAAAATTGCTTAAAATGATAGAATTTTGAACATTCTAAAATTCAATGATTGATTCTTGAATTTATAGAATTAAAAATGAATACGTGGATACATATTTTTGGAACTGAATCTAAATTTTTGAACTCTTCAATATATAAAAATTTAAAAGTGTTAATAGCTTCCATTTTATACTTGTAAGTTATTGAGAATTTGAATACAAAATATTTTGATTTAAAAAACTTTGAAATTCAAATTTTAAAAGTTTAAAGTTCAAGAGTTTCATTTTGAGTGTTTTAATTTGTAGTTCAGTTTTCAATACTTGAAATGGCAAAGTTTTTAGCTTAAATTTCATTGATCGTGAAAATGATTTGCGAACCGGGAAGTTTTTTTTTTTATTAAAATGGCCACCCTGTAATTTAGAATTTATTGTGTTTTAGCTGACACAATGTCCGTGGACAAGGAGGAATTGGTGCAGCGTGCGAAGCTTGCTGAGCAGGCTGAGAGGTACGATGACATGGCAGCGGCGATGAAGGCCGTCACCGAGACGGGGGTTGAATTATCAAATGAGGAAAGGAACTTGCTCTCGGTCGCATACAAGAACGTCGTCGGGGCGAGGCGCAGCTCGTGGCGAGTAATTTCCTCGATTGAGCAAAAGACCGAAGGATCAGAACGCAAACAGCAGATGGCCAAGGAGTACCGAGAAAAAGTTGAAAAAGAACTTCGTGAGATCTGTTACGACGTTTTGGTAAGGACCCTTTTCCTTTCCAATTATTTCTTGGCACGATGTAACTACGTGAAGTTTTATTTCATTTAAAGTTTCAAATTGCCTTTCAACTTTTAGTTTAGCAATTTCGACTTCAGGCTTCGAACTGACACACTTTTTTTTACCTCTTTGCTACTTTTTCTGTCTGCAACTCCGTTTTTCCTGAACGCAACTTTTTACATTTTTTTTCCAATACGCCAATTAATTATATTTCACAGCTTGCAGACTTATCTACTTTTCCCCTTTTTTCATCAGTAAGTTCAACTACAAAGTAGTTTTCAAATTTGAATAAATTCAAATTCAAAGACTTACAGATTAGCCCATTTTTATGTGTGATAGGCATTTACAAAAATTTCCAAAACTTAACAAATCCCAGCACTAACATAAGAATTCTAAACTCAACATTAAATCAAATGTAATAATAAATTATATGTAGTTCGAATTGAAAAATACGAAATTGTGAGGCTTCTGTATACATTGCATAATTTAAAATCAAAAGCTTTCAAAATATTAGCAATTTAAGTTGAATTTTAGGATTTATTTAAAAAAGATTCAAACTTAAAGTCCTGAAACTTTCCTAGACAATTTTCAAAGTCTAAATTGTAAATTAAAAAAAAAATTTAAGTTTATATAATTTGAATTGTAAAATAGAAAATTTTTAAGTCTTCTGAATACATTACGTGATTAAAAATTAAAAACTTTAAAAATAATTACAGTTTACATTTAATTTTTGAATTTATTTATAATAAATTCAAATTAGAAGCCCGAAAAGTTCTTACTAACAATTTTCCAAAAGCTTGAAAGATGAGGGAATTTTCATTTGTGAAAAAAATTTATAATCACACATTTTTGTAGCTTAGAAATTTTCAATTTAAAAAAAGGAAAACTTGAACAAATTTAAGTTTGAATACCTGAAACTTTCCTATACCATTTTCAAATAAGTAGCGTTTAAAATTGATGAACTCTTCGTTTCTTAAAATGATTAAAATATTAATACTAACAATAAGATTATTTTAAATTCAAGCATGTAAATGTTAAAAATTAAGTAATCAAAATCTTGACGATTTAAGTGAAAAAAAGTTTATTTTTGGGTGCCTTCAGTTTGAAATTCTACCATTTTTCCAAGAATAAGAGATTTTGTAACGAAATTATATGCATTATATCTTAATCTAAAATTATAAAAGCCATGTGTGAACGTTTTGAATGAAAAATTCTTCGATTCCTAATACTTTTATTTACACAATTTCTGTACATGTCAATTCTTCTAAATTTCCACTTTAAATGCTATGGATTGAGATTTTTTAACAATTTTAAACGCGTTTAATTTGAAATTTCCTTCTTTTCAACTCAATTTTTTCAATTTTTTTTTTGAGTGTAAAATTGTTCAGTTCATGCGCTTTTACCTTCAAAGTGTACTATTCATTTTCAGCGCTTTGCATTGAAATTTTTTCGTTTTTAAATTCATTTGAAAAAGCTTTAAATTTGCAACTGATGTATCGGTGTGACTATACATTTTTACTTGACAACGATTTTAATTGAAATATAATTATTTTTAAGGGTTTCGTCCAAAACTATTTTAAGTTTGGTTCTTTTACATTCTGGTTCTATGTTTTTGTTTGTTTTTAATTTCAAATATTAAGGTTTTTAAACAAAATTGCTCCAGCCTTTAAATCTTACTTTTCTACAGGTATAAAGGCAGTACTTTTTTCGAAAAAGTCACTTTTAAAATTATTTTAGTGTCATAAAGCAGCTCGAGGCCTGCAGTCTTGAAGTTATAACTAATTTTAGTTGGCTTGAAAGCTTGAGAACAGAAGTTTAGTCCATCGAGATGGAAAGCAACTGGAAATGAAACAAGCTTTCAAATGGATGGGGAACAAAAGGCGCGTCAATGTACATAGTATTTGCACAATTGCATTCCTGGCGATGATGAAACTAGAAACACAATATCTAGTCTTCTTGCGAATCAACTCTTGATCGAAAGATACTTCTGAAGAGGAGATAAAAGAAACTAAAGGATCTTATCAGAAAACATCACTAGGCTTTCAGCATCAAATAGCGAATAACGAGTCCTCCCACTAGCTAAATGTCTAGGACTTAAGGCTCGTGGCTTTACTTATATAAAAGACTTTTCTAACTTCCATGGAACTGCCATTTTTACCCTCATTGAGTTTATTATGAAAATCTATTACATAATTTACATTCTTTCGCCGATTCTATACCTATTCCCGCCCTTTAAAAAAAATTCCTTTTATTCCACTTTTTTCAATAATGTTCCCCTTTTTCTTTTTTTTCACTTAAATGCAAACTGAATTAGTACAAGCCAATAAAAAATGTAACTATTTTAGTTAAATGTTTATTCTTTGTAATTTATAAGTCCTATATTATATTTTTGGCTCCGAAAATTTATTTATTTTTGGTTCTGGAAATTTATTAATTTTTGGAAAATTTAATTATTTCTGCAAAATTCTTTTTAATTAAAAATTCTATTATATTTTTAGTTCGGAGTACATCTCTTTTTGTCGGAAATTTAATTATTTTGAATAAAATTTAACTGCTTGCTCAAAAGTCTAACTACTTTGTACAAACTTAATATTTTTGTTGAAAATTCAGCTTCTTAGGTGAATTTTCAACTACCTCGTTGAAAGCTAAACTACTTGGTTGATAGTTTAACTAGTTTGTTCAAAAAAATCTTGTTTTTGGTATCATCTTTATGGTAGCAAATTAATGTCGTTTTGTAGAAATTTAATATTTGGAAATTAAACTATCTGGTTAAAAATTCAACATGTTTGTTAAAAAATCTAGTGTTTTGCTTGAAAGTAAAATTATTAGTTTTTAAAATCAATTTGTTGTTCGAGAATGATTTTGGATTGTTTGTTAAAAATTTAACTATTTGGTTAAAATTTCTCTCCCCTGTCTGAAAATAAGCTTCTCCTGTTGAAAATTCATTTTTCAAGTTTAAAGTAAAATGTCTTCTAAAGATTTTGTGTTGAAAATTCATCTTTTTTTATATAGAAAATTTATCTCTTTTAGTTGCATATTCAACTGTTGAAAATTAACTTTTTTTATTAAATTCGTATTTTTGGGTTGGAAGTTCAACTATTTTGTTAAAAATTTATCTCTTAGAATAAATTTCATCATTTTTTATTAAAAAATGTAACTTTTTGGTTGAAAAATAGCCTTTTTGTTTGAGAGTCAACTGTTACGTTGAAACTTCAACTATCTGGTTAAAAATTGACTTTCGGGTTAAAAATTCTACTGTGTTGTAGAAAATTCGTATTTTTGGTTGAAAATGCATGCTTCTGAGTTATAAATTAAACAATCTCTTAACATTTTTTCTTGGCTGATGAACTTTTCTTGGTTGTAAATTTAACTCTGTTTTTGAAAATCAGTCTTTTGGTTAGAAAGTTTTTCTTTTTAGGTTGGAAATATAGCATTTCGGTTAAAAAGTCATCTTGGTCGAACATTCAACTATTCTACTATTCGGTTGAAATTCTTCTTCCCTGGGTGAAAATTTACTCTTATTGTTGAAAATTCATAATTTCGGACTTAAAAGTGAAATGTATCCTATCTCTTAATAGATAATGTAACCATTTGGTTGCAATCGCAACTCTTTTTGGTTGAAGTTAAAGCTTTTTTGTTGAAAATTCGTCTATTTTTATTAGAAATTCAATTATTTGGTTGAACATTTATCTTATTTGGTTTCAAAATTACCTTTTGTGTTGGAAATTTATCTTTTTATGATGTAAAAGTCAAATGTTCTGTAAAACATTCAATCTTTGTGCTTGTAAACTCAAATCTTTTGTTGTAAATGAATTTGTTTTGTTCGAGAATGCATCTATTTTTGTTTGAAAGTAACACCCTTGTGTTGAAGATGCAAAATATTTCGACTTTAAATCTTAGGAATATGTTACCTACATGAATTTTATTTTTTTTAAATATTCCTCTATTTTCTTGAATAATCGCTCTATTTTCCCAGTTTTGAGAGCATTTTGGCTGTGAAGTCCGCTATCATTATTTTTTAAGAGACAAAAGATAGTTGAGCTAACGTGAATGATATTTTATCTACCTAAACGACAGACGTAAACGAGAAGAATAAAATGCAGTTTTTATGCAAAGCTTCATGATGCACATCTATTTTCTCATGGCACTGACATTTAAGTGACGGTCGACCTTCACATCTTGAAAGAGATTTGCGATCAGTGCCACGTGGTCTGGAGAACTCAAAAGTTCGTCTGCCATTGTTCGGCTTCGAGGCTTCCAGCGTAGGAGAAACACGTAAGCTGAAGGAGTTTTTAAGACCTAGAAAGTTGAGGAGGGTCAGGTCTATTGTAAAACCATTCACAATTAATATTCCTTCATCGCACATCAGTGTTTTGTCGTTCAGTCTTCCGCAAACGTACATCCAAGGAATTCGAATGATCTCGAGTTTACACGAATTTTGGAATTCTTCCAAGTTTGTATACAATATTTAGCATCTGAAACGAGCGGCCAAGTACATAATTTAAATATTTGGTAACGTTCCTTACGAATATTGCATAACGAAATCTATCTCAGGGAAAACTTGGAAATTAAAGAAAAGGCTTTTATTTTATTTTACGTTGGTCAGAGAATGTCAGTGATTTTGAAATTTTTCTTCAAAATTTATGGAGAACTGGTGGAAAATTTATCTATTTTGGTTAAAAATTTTGTTGAGCATTTGATTGTTTTCTTGATAAATTAACTGTTTTGTGAAAAGCACATATTTGTTTGGTTGAAAATTCATCTTCATTAATTGAGAGTAAATGGTTTGTTAAAGATTAATTATTTTGTTGTCAATTCAATCAGTTCGTTAATAACGTCCTTTTTTAAAAAATTCAACTGCTTTGTTGAATATTCGTCTATCTAGATGGAAAAAGTTGACTATTTAATTGGTTTTTTTTTCAAAAAGTCCTCTTTTTATCAAAAGTTCAACCGCTTTATTGAATATTCGTATATTTGTATGAAAAAATTACGATTAAAATTGGTCTTTAAATCGTTTAAACGTCTACAGATATATTTTTCGTTAACAATTATTATTTGGTTTGAAGCATAATTACTTTTTTTTTTTATTTTTTAAATTTTTTTTTTTTTTTTTTTAATTACGAAAATTAAACAATTCTGTAAAAAAAAGTCTTTTTTTAATTGAAAAATAAACTGATTTGTTGAAACTTCATATTTTTTAAGTTGAAAATTACACTAATTGGTTGACAATTGCACTATTTGGTTGACAATTGAACTAATAGGGAATTCCACTGTTTGGTTGACAATAAACTTTGTTTCTGAACTCATTTTTCAGGTTTAAAATGCGTCTGTATTAAAAATTCAACTATTTTGATAGGACGTTCAACTATTTGGTTCAAAATGAACTTTTTTGTTAAAAATTCATATTTTCAGATTGAAAATACCATTGTTTTGTAGCAAATTTTATATTTTTGGCTTATAACTTCCGAGATATTCGTCTTTTTGGCATAAAAATTCAACTGTGTGCTTGATAATGCAACTCTTTTTGTTAATAAATCGTCTTATTTGGTTCGATGTTCAACTCTATTCTTAAATTGATATCTTTTTGGATAGACCATTAATCTTTTTTGATTAAAAAAAGTAATTGAATTATTTGGTCGAAAATGCAATTGTTATCACACTTTTTTTCGACCAAAAAATATGTTAACCAAGTAGTAGAATTTTCAACCCGGAAGAATTAAATTTTGACCAAAAATAGTTGGATTTTCTAATTTTTTGTTAGGTTCTGTTAATTTAATTCGCATTTAAGCGTAAATATGAGAAAAGGGGAAAATTTCTTGAAAATATATGAAACTGAAGTTCTGAACGTTTAAATGAAGGAAATATTTTCCCCAATTCTATTTTATCCCCAAATATTGTTCCAACATAAATTTAAAATATGCATTATAATTTTGTTTCAATAACGTATTACTTCCAATATAAATAAACAAATATTTTAGCCCTTTTTTTAGTGTACAAAGTCATATAATGGGCGAGGGGGAGCAAAGAATGTGAAGTATGCTACAAACTCTTAAATTTGCATCTCTATGGATATTGTCCTTAAATAGAAAACAGCGAAGCACAAAAGGTAAAAAAATAGTAGACGAGAGCTAAGTGGTCAAATGACCAACGTCTCATTATTCTTTTGCGTAGTTAACACCTAATAATTCGAGAAAGAAAAATAACAATCATCAAGAGAGTCATGGCGTCAATTGAGTTTTTTCAGACTCTTTCACAATAACGTCCTTCCGTTACGACGCCAACCTTCTCGGGTCAATGGCTTGCTTGCTGGTTACCTAATCACTCTCGTGATTTCCGTAAGCTTTCAAAGACGTCTGACTTACGTTCAGTCCGAAGCACCTTAGAAGCTTTACCTTGTTCATAAACAAAGTTCAATGCTTTGAAGATATTTATAATCGATAAAGATTATTTTTGAGTCAAGTTTTACTTCCGATTTATGGGAAATAATGAAGATGTTGCCTCGAGTTTTAACTTTTAACAGTGTGGCCATAGAACTTCCGTTTCAAAATTCCCTGAAAATAATAATAAAATACCAGAATTTCAAGCTTGTGAAATTGTTTAATTTACATTTTCAACAAAATCAGTCAATTTTTAATCAACTTGTTGAATTTTCAACATACATGACAAAGATTAGTAGTGGTATTATAAACCAAATAATTCACTTTTTGTGAAGACGGCAGCATTTTCAATCAAAAATAAGAATTTTCAGTACAAAGGGACGAATCTTCGTTCCAAACAGACGAATGTTTAAAAGAAAGCAGTTTAATTTTCGACCAAGTAATTTAATTTTTGATAAGATAGTTGAATTTTCAATAAAAAAATGTGCATTTACGGTCCAAGCAGACGAATGTTTAATAAAGTCCAATTTTCGACTTAATACTTGAACTTTCAAGCAAATAGATAAATTTTAATTTTTAACATTCAGGTGCATTTACAACCAAATAGTTGAATTTTGGACCAACAAAGATGAATTTTTAACCAAATAGTGGAATTAATAATCAAAATTATTCAACTTAAACCAAGTAGTTCAATGTTAAAGAAAAAGTTTTTTTGAGTAGTAAAAAATCATCTTTCATGTTTGAAAATTCAACTATTTGGTTGAAAATTTAATTATTTTATAAATCTCATCCTTTTTCTTAGAAAATTCAACTATTGGTTTGACATTTGAACTATTTTGTTTAAAAAATTAACTATTTCGTTGCAAGTTGACTTTTTTTGCTAAAAATTCATATTTTTATGTTGATAATTCAACTGTTTTATAATAAACTCGTATTTTTGCCTTGAAAATTAAACTGGTTTGGTTGAAAATTCATGTTTTCGTGTTTAATCTTTTTGTTGAATATTCATATTTGTGGGTTAAAAATTAAATTATTTTGTAGGAAACTCATATCTTTGGGTTAAACATTCAATTATTTTGCGGAAAATTCGTCTTTTGACTAAAAAGTTTATTAATTTGAAAGAAAATTTAATTATTTGGATGAATATTAACTTTTTTGATAAAAAAGTCATAATATCGCTTTAAAAAATCAATTTTTCCGTATATAATTCATACTTCTGAGTTAAACATTCAACTATTTTGCAGAAAACTCGTCTTTTTGGTTTAAAAATTAAATAATTTATTGAAAAATCCATCTTATTATATGAAAACTAATTTTTTCTGGTTAAAAGTCATTTTTCCCGGATAAAAATTCAATTGTTATGTAAAAAACTCGTTGGTTCTTTTTTTTTGAGCTAAAAATGTAACTTTTACTTTTAGTGAAAAGTTGATCTTTCTTAGTTGAAACTTCTACTTTTTGGTTTCAAATGTATGTATTTTATTTAAAATTCGTCTTTTGTGGTAGAAAATTAATATTCTTTAAAAGTTCATCTTTTTTTGTTGAAAATGCCTATTTTGACTCGGAGTTTTAAAAATTGAAAGCGTTTCAAATTAAAGTGAAGATTTATTTTAATTTAAAAATATAAATTATTTTTTTATTATTTTTGTGTTTTTGTGAAAAATTACCCTATTGCTTCTTTTTAAGAGCATTTTGGGCTGAAGTTATAAACTTAGAATTAAATTAAGGTGAACTGAATTTGATGATGTTTAAAAATGCAATCTTGTCTGAATTTAATAAGTGCGTTTAAAAAATAATCAGTCTGAGCGGAAATGAAATTGAGGTAGGATTTTTTGTGTGATTTTTTTGTTTTGTTTGTTTGCGTATTTTGTTTTGGTTTAATTGAGAGAACACGCACGCGACAGAAAAGGCAGTCTGGCGTCATCCTAAGCTCAGGAAACGAGTTTTCAAGCAATACTCGCCACAGTGCACTCACCGAGATATCATATTACCCGCACGGAGTGATCTTGCACATCCTCGTGTAGGAGCTGGAAGCTGAGACTGTGAAAAGGATCAGCTGCCGCCTTGAATTTCACTCGGGTCAATTACGATTCTTTGCTCAACATGCAAACGATTCTCTCCACGCTTCGCAGCAAAAAAAAAGAGAAAAAAACGAAATAACTCCTTCCGATAATAATTACAAATTTTTTACACCGGAAAATATTTTCTCATTATTAATTTGAAATTTAAGCTTAAAATTTAATATCTTATGAAGTCCCAAAATTAAGTGTTTTAATTTAAAAATCTTGATATTTTAAATATTTATAGAACATTCCGCATTATAAGGACATAAATTGAACAATTCCAAACAAGTTCAAAATTATAATTTTTTATTGAAAACCATGATTAATTCATTCAAAATTTGTTCTTTTGAAATCTAAAGTGTAATATTAATTTGACGTTAAATTGACATTTTAATTGATCGATTTTTTACTAAAACTTTATAAATTAGACAATATTAAACTATGTGAATCGTCCAAGATTCTAAGAGTTTTATTAAAATTGCAAGCTTCTTGAAAAATTGAATAATTTCAGATAAAATTTTTTGAAAGCCCGATCATTCAATTGAAAAGAAAGGTGAATGAAAAATTTTGTTTGAACAATTTCAAGTTGAAAATGTCCGAAATTTAGTAATTTCAACATTGATATTTTTGTCTTCTAAAAGTCCCTAATTTTTCTGGAATTTTGAAACAAATTCTGTAGAAGTCCTATAGGTCTAATAAAACGACCTTATTTCCACATAAACTTTAATTTAAATATGAGAATTTAATGAACGTAAAATCCAAAATGAGTTTATATTTTCAAAAGTCTAAACATTCGTTGAAATTGTAGCTATAAACCGCATTGGTAATTTTACTTTAGAATCCGGATATTGGGGGGAAACGGAAGCGGATGCGACGCGCCCGGTCAGACGTATCCGGAAGTAGGTACGGAGTATAGAGAAGCCTTTCTCGAGACAACTGGTTGTTAGTTTCCTATAGGACAGATGTATCTACGTATAAATTTCCGGTAATACTTATAATTGTCAAGGTGTCTACTTAACCCTTGAAATCCCATTTATCTGAATTCAATAAAATTTGTTTGGATTTTAAAAATTTTGTTCTATTCACTTGAATTATTTTTTATTTATCTTGATTTAGTGTGCATTTTTCTTTGCAGTTTTTTAATTTACTGAAGCCTTTTAAAGTTACTTTGACTCATTTTACTCAATTCGATGTAAATTTGTTGATTTCTTAAATTTCGTTTAGGTATATTCTTTTAAATTCTTATGATATTCGCCAGTCTTTTGAAGTCTTCCAATCTCAATCCAAATTATGGATTTTAATAAAAATTTAATTCATTGGTATTTATTTGGAATACATCCTGAATGTTTATTTATTTATCCTGAATGATGTAAAAAAATTTAATTCTTTGTAATTCTATTCATTTGTTTAACTCTTGCTAAATTCTTCTTAAATTCACTTAATTCTACTCAAGTTCATAGTTTAAAAATTTTTCCAGTTTTTTTTATTTCACATTAAAATCTTTTAAACGCGCCGTCAATTTTTAAATCATTTGATGAAGTTTTTTTGAATTCCCTTGCATTCTTCTATGTTCAGTCAAATATTAATAAAATCAACAATATATTTTGGATTTTTTTTTATTTCATAGAATTCGAAAGAACATTAGTCAATTTTTCAGTTTGAATAGGTCATTTTTTCATTTTGTTGATGTTAATTAGGTTGTGTCAGCCCTGAAAATTACAATGCTTTTCCAAAATTTACTGTTAGGCATCATAAATCTTGGATATCTTTCAAAAGGTTCAGAAATCTTTTGAATTATTAGAAAATCATTTGAGATCATTCAAATTATTTGAACTCTTCGAAGTTAACTGGTATAAATTAATAATTTGACCTTGAGAAAACCGGAAGTTTAAAATCATCCGTGTGGAAAACACCCTGATTATATCTACATTACATATTAAAATATCCAAAACCCTTCAATTTATTTCACTAATTTAATTTGAAGTTCATAGATTATCCATATTTTAAAATAAAAATTCATTTACATTAGTTACAGAAAGTTAATTTCGAGTAAATGAAGATGCATTTGAAAGATAAAAATAACTAATTATGAAAGAGATACTTTTGTTTCAAAAGTTTCGTCTACTAAAGACTGTACCACTCGTCGCTAATTAAACGGTCAAATGTAGGACAAACTGAAATTGTTCTTGGTGTGTACGACAATCGAAACTAGAGCAAGGTTCCACTCATACATCACGGTTGTTTGTCCTCCTTATAGGTAGAATAGTCCTTCGTTAAGTTCAGCCCTAGTGCTATGATTAAGGGTTAAAAGTGCCCTGCATCAGCTCAATCGATTTGTGCGCCAATCGCACTACGCAACACTCCATTTGACAATTTACATACTTGCTAGAAATTAATTAACAATCTTGATAAAGTGGAATTCCATCACCAAGTTCAGATTCAAACTACCCAGTGCAATCAATTATGAATTAAGCTCTCGAAGACACTGACACTGTCACTATCAATATCAATTACTTCCTTGCCCTGACATATATGATACAAATAGTTTTCCTTTCCTTTAATTAATTACAGGCCTTCGACTCGTGCCAGTATTGACATTTTTTCCCATTTTTTTTAACGATTTAAATATTTTGCTACTATTCAAGAAAAATACACTAATGCTACTATATTCTCAAATTGCTCACTAAGGCGACTATTTTTTTCCACTTTTCCTTTGAACATCTTTTTAAACTTCTGCACTAGATTGGCAAAAATAAATTCCGGTATTTCAAAAATCGAAATTTCAAGTAAGGCGGGTTCTAATCAAGATTCCTGTCAGACATTTTACCGACATCGAGACCACTCCACAGGTCAAGAGGTTCGTATCCGTGCTGAGTTTCTAGAATGTTCTAAATGATGCCATAAAATGATATTGTGCAATTGTGAGTAACGAATTTTATGTAAACAACTTTGAAGTTATTTATTATGTCAATTATTATAGTTAAGAGAAAAGCAAGGATGATTGATTGCTTCCTCATAGATAATACGTTTAATTTAAAAATTCCTTTATTTATTTAATATTATTATCTATGGGAAAGGAATAATCTATCCTTTTTTCTTATAACTATATATTAGTTGAGATAATAAATAACCTTTAAGTTTTTTACGCAACATTCGGTACTAAAAATTGCGCAATATCATTTTATGACAACACTCAGAACATTCAAGAAACTTAGCACGGACACGAACCACTAGCTGTGGAATCATCTCGATGTCGGTGACAAGAATTTTTTGATTTTTCGTTTAAGGAATTTTAAGAGGCTTCAAGAAGTTTCATCTGATTTCAAGAGGATTACATTTTTTTATTTAATAAAATTACACACCACAGCCAAGGGCCTATAACGAGCTGTATAAATATGCAGTTTTGTTTAATCTTAAATTGTGGTAACTTAAATATTTTAAAATCTTGAAATGAAATTTTTGGTATAATATTCAACTATTGCAGTTGAGGATTAATAATTTTTAGTTGAAAATGCATCACTTTAGTTGAAAATTAATTTTCTAAAGTAAAAATATAACTATTCCATTTTTGGATGAAAATTGAACTTTTTAGCTCACAATTCAACTACTAGGTTGAGAATTCAGATATTTTGCTGAAAAATTGTATTTTTGTTAGAAAAGTCATCTTTTTTATTAAAAATTTAATTATTTAGTTAAAAACTCATCTGTCTTGTTAAAAAATAAATATTTTTAATAAAAAAGTTAGAAATTGGAAACCATTTAAATTGAATTAAATATATTGCCCACATTAATTTGACATAAATATGTACTGAATTAAAAATATTATTAATATTATTATTAATTAAGAATAATATACTTTTAAGAATAAGAAGATAAGATAAAATTTTCGTTGAATTAATTCTTCGAATCCATGGATTCAAGGAATGATTATGCTTATAGTATTATTTAATTATTTATTTAATTAATCGTGCTTATGTATTTAAAAATCTCATGTAATATTATTTGTGAAAGATTTCTAAATTAAACATATTACTTGCATCTCTAGAAACTGAAAAAAAAATTTATTATAGTAAACTCTCGAAACTGTACAAGTATACATGTTTCGAGTTGATTGTTTCAAAAAATGCGAAATATTTGAATGGCTCCTTACTATGAAAAATTATATCTGGAAAAAACTTGAGATACTTGGAAAAAACCTGGAATTATCAGAGAATTTTTTCCAATATTTGAGTAGACAACCTGTCAAATTATAATTCGTCTGATTTCAAAGGAAATTATAAGATTTCAAGGGATTTCTACAGATTTCAAGGAATTTTATAAATTCCAAGTGATATAAAAAGATTGATGAATTTTGCATGAATTGTTTCAAAACTTTTAGGATATATGTATTTTAAAAGGATTTTACACGATTTTATGGCGCGAGGCCTGTAATTAAACTAGTCTTGTCATTCTGAATACTCAAGAAACTTATTTTTATGTTACAGGGGCTCCTCGACAAATACCTGATACCCAAGGCCAGCAATGCCGAGAGCAAAGTATTCTACCTTAAGATGAAGGGTGACTACTATAGGTATCTAGCGGAAGTTGCCACTGGTGAAACCAGAAATGGTGCGTAAGACAGTTTCATTTTACCTACCTATCTCTGGATTCTTGTACAGTAAAAGGAAAAACATTTTTTTCAGTCCCAATGGATTGAAATTTAGTAAAAATGTTTTGGTAAAAGCAAAATATCTGAAAAATTTAATAGTTCCCTGTTTTTTAAATATTTTGTAAAATTTAAACTTCCTTCTAATCTGTACATTAATCCTCAATTTTAATATCACGAATCATGGGGATTGAAAAAAAAATTTGCTTCCTAATGCAAATGATTGGAAAAATTAAAATTTGAGCATTACGTGAGGGCAAGTTATTTCTGTTATTTTTTCCATTGCATCGTTGTTTTCAGTTTTAATTTTTAAAATTCTTTTTTTATTTTTTTTTTTATTTGAAACGTACTTAAGAACAGCTGCAACGGGCAGATGTTGCATTCGACGCACTATCACGTCTTTACATTCAAGAAAATCGCCTACACATATGTACAAAGTCACGTAAGCATGTAAATCTCAATGTATGATTTTCATCTTTTGCTGTTTGTGCAAAAATGTTTCTTGCAAAAACAAGCGTATTTGATAGGCTTCAAGGCTCTGGTATTTATGTGGATATTATAGAAAAACCAGTCAAATGAAAACAACAGTCTAAAAGTGATTATTAATCAAAGTTAATCCTGCTGTGGTAGATGTTTTGATTGATAAAGATATTGTAGGCATTTTTCTTCGAAACTGGATTTTATCCATGAGAAGTATTTTTCAATTCTCATTTTTCTTTTAATAATTACAATAAGTATTAGGTATATTTTGAATAATGTGAATACTGAATCATAATTGAGATTCGGAATTATAAAGTTTATGACTTCACAAATCCGAATAAGTGCGAAAGTAATTAAATTTGTTGTGTTGTGCATAATCCCGGACTCAATTTTATAATTTGACACACTTGAAGTTAAATAATTTAAAATTAAAGCAATGAAATTTTGAAAAATTTCAAACTTCATAAATTAATTTTTAAATTGGAAATCTTTAAGTGCAAACTTTTGTTAATGTCAGCCAATAACAAATAATTGAAGTTGATTAATTAAAATAATTATAATTTTAAATCGTAAGCATACATACATTTTATAAATAAAGTGATATAATAAGCTACAAATTAAAAAGATTTCAGGTTTAAAATGTAATCATTCTATGTGCAGTTTAAAAACTTGATACTTTAAAATAAATACTTTAAATTAAAAGTGTACGCTATTGAAGAATTGTAAATTAAAATGTTTAAAATCCTGAACTATTGAAAATTTCCATATACTATTATTATTAAGTTCAGAATATTGAAATTTTACGATTTTAAGTTCAAAAATTGTAATTTGATTTTTTAATTTAAAAAATTATAAGTTTAAAAATTAAACAATTTTTAAAACAGAAAACTGAAAAATTAAGCTTTTTTTACATTTAACGCACTTGAAAATGAATAATTTTATTTCTAATTGTACAAGACCAATGTTCAAAGACTTTGTTGTCAAATATAAATAAAAACCGAAAATCATATTTGAAGAAATTTTTAATTAGGAATCGAAAGTCTCTGATTATGTAGCTCTCCATGTTTTACATTAAATATTGAATTTTTTATGGAAATTTAATGCGGTTACATATTTAAATGTTTTAAATCTAAGGCTATACAATTTAAAAGTGCAAAAAATTCAAATTTGTTCTCTGAAGTTTTCTAACCATCTAATTTATAAAAAGTGCAATACCTTTTGTAAACAATTTTTAAATTCGGTTAAAAAACTAGTAAACTTTGTTGACTGCATTTAGCAACTGAAAATACAACTTATCTTTGCAAATAGTTGAAGATGGAAATAAGTAAAAATTAAATATAGTAGTCTTTAGTTTGTTTTGGAATTATGAAATTACTTTTTCAGGGTGTCTAGCGGACTGGAAAATCGGTGAAATCTCAGGAATTCTATTTACGATCGATTATTCGATTATTTTTTAGTCGAGAATCATAGAAAGGATAAGCTGATAGTTTTTTAATGATTGCTTAAGTTTTTTTAACCCATTAATGTCTGAATAACAAAAAAATTTACAGCAAGTTTGAGGTCATAGATTTTTATGAAGCCGCTGTACATTTTCCTTGGGGCAAATGTTTCCATATGTCTTAAGGGTCGCTCGACACGATACAACTATATAAAAAAGTCAAAGAAATTCTTTTTGTTGTTTTTTGACAATTTTAAGTAGAAAAATGAATTTTTCTAGTGCCTTTTTTGGAAAAAGATCGAATCTGTGCGCAAAAATCGCTCTATTATACTGCGAATAGCACGAAACGTGTTATTGGGACTTATAATAGCAAAATATGGAGGATATATTTTTTTCAATATCAGTTTACAAAAAATTGGAACACTTGTGAATTATTTTTCATGTAGATATATGGATATTGCTTCAGTTTTCTTTTCTTCTCTTTCTGAATTGAATTATTCCTCAAAATGGATACATAATAGTTTTTTGGGTTTGTGATCAAGATTTTACTTTCAGCTTTGCAAAATTTTAAATGGCGAATCGACGATGGCGGACTAATTTTTTAGAAAATTCCTATTTTTGTATGAAAATCTATATAGACGGCTTCTCGGGGTCGCTGATGAGGAATTCGCGATCCATTTTGAGGAATAATTCAATGCAGTAAGAGTAAAAAAAGTAAGCTGAAGCAACATCTATAAATCTGAATGAAAAATAATTCACAAGTGTTGCAATTTTTTGTAATCTGATATTGGAAAAAAACCATCCTCCATATTTTGCTCGTATAAGTCCCCATAACACGTTTCGTGCTGTTATTAGCATAATAGAGCGATTTTTGCGCACAGAATCGATCTTTTCCCAAAAAAGGCACTGGAAAATTGCATTTTTAAAACTTAAAGTTGCAAAAAAAAAAAAAAATATTTTTGTTTCTTTTTTAAATAATTGAATCGTGTAGTGAGCGACCCTCAATACATATGGAACAATTTGCCCAAAGAAAAATGTACAGCGGCTTCATCAAAATCTAGGACCTCAAACTTGCTCTAAAATATTTTGTTATTCAGGCATTAATGGGTTAATGTTAATTATATGAGTCAAAAAAATTGTCTTATAATATCCTTATCTCTTATATTTTATAATAAAAATATATCTCTTATCACCTATCAAATCTCTCTACAAAAGAAACCAGGACGAAGGAAAATATTAATAAAAATCAAATGAGTATATATTTTAAATTTTGCATCATGCAAGCAAAAATGTTCACGACATGAAGATGATCAGTTGGTGCAATCTTATAAAAATCTAACCTCAAAATGATCCTAAGGACCTGAAGGATCTGATTGATGTTTTTAAAGCAAAAGTCATCATTAATATTGAATATTTTTAATCAAAACATTATAGTTCAAACAATGTTTGTAATTTTCAAACAGTTTTAACAAGATTTAGAATCTTCACAATTTTTCGATTATCTGAGTGTTTTTCATGGGAAATTGGTATTTTTATTTATTTTTTTTAAATTCAATTTCAATGAAGATTCATATTTTTTAACTACTTAGATTATGAAATAAATATAATAGAAATAAATATAATAAATAATAATAATATTATTATAATAAATATAATTTGCATACAATTTACAGTCCTTAATCA
>JAAAKG020201181.1:0-23537 GCA_010014905.2 Druon quercuslanigerum | reverse complement strand
GTTTTTTTTGTTGTTGCTCAGAATTATTTTTCTGAATTGAAGTGTCGAAGATTTATCATTTCAGTTTAACATTTAATATGATTGGAAGGTTCAGCCTTAAATTGGAATGGTCACTGATGTAGTCCTAAATGAAAGTGACATTAAGCTACTTTTCATAAACTTTGTTAATACTTTTAGAAATTGGGGCAGGGATCAAAAAGTAATCTTTTCGATCAAAAGTTCGGATACTTTGGTCAAAATTAATTTTTTTAGTTAAAAGTTTGTTTCTTTGGTTAAAAATGTATCTTATATCATGAAAATTCTTTTCATGTTTGGTGGAAAATAAATTTCTTAAACTGACAATTAAACTATTACATTTTTAAACTAGCCTTTTCATTTAGAAATTTAATTATTTGATTAATAAATTATCTTTTTTAGTTATAGGTTCAACTGCATGGCAGAAAACTTATATATTTTGTTAAAAATTTGCCTATCTTGTTAAAAATGTAATCTTCTTAGTTGAAAATGTAATCTTCTTTTCCTAATTCTTGGTCGATTTTTTGACTTAAAGTTGAAATACTCTGTAACAAAATAATTTTTGTATCGGGGACTGATAATTAGAGTTAAAAACTCATCTATTTGCTTTTAAATTAAGTTTTATGTTAAAAATTTTACTGCTTTTCCGAAAATTCATCTTTTTTGCATGAAAATTCAACAGTTTGTTAGAAAATTAGGCTATTTGGTTTAAACTTTACAGCGTACTATTTCAAACTATTTGGTGGATCATTGTTGTATTTCGTTGCAAATTCGTCTTTCTAGGTAGGAAAGTATTCTTTTTTGTCGATAATTTATCTTTTAGGTTGAAAACTGAACCATTTTGTTGAAATTTCGTTTTTTTATTCAGTTTTAAAGTCCACTTTTTCTAACAAAGTTAGACCTTTTTCCTTAAAAACTTTTCTTTTTTTGTTGGAGATTTATAATTCGTCGTAGGAACGTCATCTTTATTGATTGAAATTTAACTTTTTTGCGCGAATTCAAATGTCTTCTAAAAATTTAAATATTGATAAATCTTTAAAGTTGTGAAAAAATGGCTCTATCTCCGCTGGGATCTGAACCCAGGATACCTTCAGATTTCCGGTCTGATGCTCTTACCAACTGAGCTACGGAGAGACGAGAATACTTTCTTCACAACCCCCTTGTAAGGTGGATGAGGACGTTATTCTTCATACTTGCAAAATTTTTCTTTTTCCAAACATGAATATCATATTTTGATTGTTCATCTTAGATTGCTTGACCTGTTTCTTTTCACAACCTTAAAGATTTACCAATATTTAAATAATATTGTTTTAGACCTGTAAGCAAACAAAAACTAACATCTGAAAATTAATAATTAATATTTCCTGTTCAAGAAACCTAAGATCAACAATAAGAATATGTCTTCTAAAAAGTTCGTCTGTTAGTCATGAAAACTCAGATATTTGAATTTTAATATTTTTTGTTTGAAAATTTGACCATTCGATCAAAAATGCATCTTTGTATACTAAGAATTCAACTCTTTGATTATAAATTTAACTATTTTGTTAAAAATCTAATTATTTTTGGAAAAATTAACTATTTATTTAAAGACATCATTTTTGCTCAAAAATTTAACTAGGTTCTTAAAAATTCACATTGAAAAATCCTCCTTCTTGGTTGAAAATTTATCTGTCTTATTTGAAAAGTAAGTCTCGTGGTGCTACAGATTGTTTGAAAATTATTATTTTTTCAAATGTCTCTTCGTGTTGACATTTAATCTATTTAAGTAGAAAATATCTTCTGGTTGAAAATCCTATTCGAGATGCAATATATTTGCAGTTGAAAACAGATTTATAAAGGGAAAGTTAAATTGATTACTTGATTTTACTGCTTTAAAAATACATAATCAATTTTTAATTAAAAAAAAGAAATAGATTTTTCATCACAAATATAAATTTTATCTAATTTTTTATTTCTTTATGCACTTTACAATTATTGTTTGTTGAACAGAATGAAAAAAAAAAATACAAAATTTTAATTAGAGCGCCAGCGGTAACCAATACGGTACATTCGCGCGAACTATTTTTTTTAAATAATTTATACACCGAAATTTATTTTAACTTAAAATAAATAGCAATATATTGCTTCTAAATAATTTTTTGCAATTCCAAGTCAATAACAATGATTTTAATTTTCATATTTCTTATATATTATTTTTGCAATATATTTAAAAAAATTCGACTCTTTTCGATTTTTTGAAACTGGAAAGTCAATTAGGGAGGGTAAAAATTTTTTTTGTGAAACTTTAGGTGAGTACTTTTGATTCCCAAAAAAAGTTTTCATTGCTATTAGAACTTCGCGCAAACAACTTTTTTCGGTTGTATGTTTGTATTTATATGAATATAGATAATGCAATGTCTGTCAACCAAACAGAACTCAAATAAATTTATTCTCGCATTATAATATGCTGCAAATTTTAATGAATGATCACATTGATATTTTATAAGTAATAATTTTAAATATTTTAAAATAGTTATTCATCAATATTTTCATTAATTTTTAAATACTATCTTTAGCAATATTGCATTTAAAACCTATATATAGGATTTAACATTGATGCAGAGTTTATAGAGTATTAAAATCGGACTCAAAATTCTGTAGGGAATATAAGAGGTTTAACTGAGAACTAGAAAAACACTGCAAAACTTTTTAAGAGTTTTAAAGAGGATTAAAATTGTACTAAATAAAACCTAAGAGAATCAAACAAGGATTACGAGTATTAAGAAGATCCAAAAAACAATTCATTCGTTGACTTAAGTAATAATTTCTTCACTTGGAGGATATATTTCTTTTGATAAATAGAGTAAAGCCATTTATGTCTAATAAGCATTACCTTGTAGTGTTTCTTACTTTAAATTCTATTTTCTACTCCGCGAAAATGAAAATAAATATATTATTATAAATAATAATCATTATAAATTTATTAAATATTTTTTTAATAAACGGCCCTGTTTTTTATACTTCAACTATTAAAAATTGTTAAACAATAGAAGAACTTTTTCCTATTTGACTAAATTGTTCATTCAATCAATGTATATTTTATAAACTCTTTTACGTGTTTTTGTAAACTATTTTTCGCAACTTTAAAACAACTAAATATTTATTTCCGTACAAAGGTTTATTTGTTATAAGAGCAATGTCTTAAGCATTGTGTTATTTAGATCCAAACAAATAATTTCTTTAATCTGCTGAAGAAATTTTCTTTGATTCAAATAAGTTCTTTTTTCAGTGTGGAGAATGTTCGGCATCTTGAGCGCAGCTCTCCAAGTTTTACGAGTACGAGAGACTCAAGGGCATAGGAAAGGATGTGGGTTCCGGAAGTAGTATGCAGAACGTACACCTCCACCAGGGGCATGGATTTAATGTCCTGGCGGATTTACCTTTCGCTTGATTCCACGCGCATGGTGGTTCACAAAAGCTACTTGCTCTAAATCGCTGAGTGAGAAATACCTGGCATACAAAAGTATTCAAAATATTCTTCCGCAGTCACAGACGATTACGCACGATGTAGCTTCGAGGAATGATCCTTATAAAAACGGAATCGTAGAAATTTTTATGTGTTTCACGCAGTGATATGAAATGAACCTATTCTCCGAAATCGACAGGAAATTATTAGTTTTCATGGTTAGCGAACCTGATTATAAATGGGGAAAGTCGCCTAGTGCCAACTATCTTGCATATTTTTATGAAAAATATTGTAGACTGCTTAAAATTATGTTCTCTCTGCGTAAATTGGATAATTCAAGTAATTTGCGAGCAAATTGCTATTCGTAAAATTTTAAGATGTATATTTGAGATTTATACACTGCTGTAATGCACTCACTAATTCAAACAACTGCATGTAGTAAAAGCTACATAATCTATTCAAATTGAATTTTAAAATTGTTACCTTAGCTATTAAACCTCATAAATTATTTTTGCGTGTTTTGATTTTAGTACGATATCAATTAAGATCCAAGCATTCATTAACTTTTCTTATAACACTTCTGCTATGACAACGTTCTTGCAAACTATCAGTAGTTTTTGTAAACGTTTAGAATAAATTACCACTTTACTTACACTGAGTGAAACTACCTTGAGTTAAATAAAATTTATTTGATTCAAAGAAATAAGCGTACTGCGAATATCCTATAATTAAAAACAATGTTATTTATAAAAATAATAGTAGCCTAAAATAAAACAATTGCTATACAGAACTTTGAATTTTTGATAATAATTATAAGTAACTGTGATTTAAATAGTTATATTTATTTTTCTTTTCTTTTCAGGAGACATACCCATATTATCACACCTGAAATATATAAATGAAGACACCATTTTTTTTAAATGCTTGGAAACATAAAATAAGTGATTTCGTTTTACAAATAAAGCATCTAAATACATGTTTTTTTTGTAACCTGTATAATAATTGTTTTATTTTAGGCTGCTATCACCTATATAAGTTACATTGTTTTTAATAATAGGATTTCTTCCTTTTTCAAAAAATTATTTTTTTCTCTCTGTTTTCAAGAAACTTCCTTTCTTTTCCCTTTTTCCCTTAAATGCGAACTAACTTAATAGAACCCAGTAAGGAATTCCAACTATTTTTCGTTAAAAGATTTTTTTTTTTCATTTGAAAAGTTTACTCCTATATTTTTGTAATTCAGAATTCATCTCTTTTGGTTGCAAATTCAAACTATCTGGTTCAAAACACACTTTCTCAATTTAGGAGTAAACTATTTTTCCGACATTTTTTTAAGGTTGAAACTTACTCCTGAGATTTTCAATTAGGATATCATCTTTTTTATTGTTAGTTAAACTACTTTTATAAACAATTATTATATTTGTTTAAAATGAAACTATTTTGTTGTAAACTAATCTTCTTAACTAAAAATGTAACGTATTCATTTTAGGATACAAATTGATCGTTTTTAGTTAAAAATGTAACTATTAAATTCTTTATAAGAATTTATCTTTTTTGTTTTAAGGATAAAATACGTGCGTGAAAGTGGCACTATTTCGAATTCCTTTATTGTTTAAAGATTTAACTATTTTGTTGAAAATTTGATTTTTTTGTAGAAAATTACTTTCTATATAAAACAAATCAACGATTAAATTATTGCTTAAAAATTTATTGTTTTTGGTTAGAAAATAAAATATTTTGTTAAAGATAGATTAATTTTGCTGTAAATATATCTTTTTTGGTAAAAAATTGATTTTTAAAAATTAAAATTGAACTATTTAGCTGTCATTTTATATTCTGTTATTCTATTTTTTCAATCAATGACTCTTGAATCAAGTTAAGAATTAACGCTGTGGGCTAAAAAATCTTTCTCGTTCAGAAATTCAACCCTTTTGTTGAAATGTTTACATTTTTTCTCTTTTGGTACAAATTTTACATTTTTTTTGTCGTTGTAAGTTAAGTTTTTCATACAAAATACAAGTATTAAGTTAAAAACTCCTCTCTTTTTAAAAAATTCAACTACTTGGTCGTAAATAGAACTTTTTCGTCTAAAATTATTTTTTTTGTTTAACATGCAATAAGTTTTATGTATCTTCCAACGAAATAGACACATGACATCGATTTCGGGAACCAGATGAAAACCGACAAGATGGCCAAAAAACACCATTGGAAGCTTCGTCGTCATTAAAGTAATACGTTAATATTAACTGGAGTAAAATAATTTCATAACAACTAACTGCTTCGTTTATAAAACTATTAGGTAAGAAAATTGTAAGCAAATTTGAATTCTCATGACACAAAATCTACAAAAAATATGTGCGTCTATAAATAAAATTTGTGCAAAAAATATAACGAATTTTTGAAAAAATAATAAGGTTAACGTTTCAGTAATTGTGAAGCAAATTTTCCTTTTTTTATTCTATTTAAATGCATTGAAATTTTATTCGCTACTATAAAATGCTAAAAATAAATTGTTTTTATTATTTTATTTTACTTTCATTATAACTTTCACAATATATTCAAATAATTCATCCATTCATTCAATTCATTCTCGGCTAAAAAATTCTATATTTGCTTTCTTGTTATAGTTTTTTTGAGAAAATGGATTAGTTCCTGTATATTTTCTACCATTTTGAGTTGAAATCTGTTTACAATTTTCTGACTTGATATTTTATCCATAAATGGGTCAAATTTTGTAAAATTATTATACTGAATTACGTGATTCATTATCAAATCATTACTTTGATTATTTGTATTACGAAAAATCTTTCTTTTACTTAAAGATCGTTAAATTACTGGATCTACTTTGGGATAAATTACTTACTTATATGAGTATTCATCGCTTTTAAAGATTGGTTTCATTAAAACTTCTAAACAATATTTAATTAACTGAAGCAAACAAATACAAACAAAAGCTGTTAAATTTCAAGAATTATATACAATTGGATAAGTAGTTGGTATTACCTAACATCATTATATTCTCGTAATTTTTATAAAGTGCAAAACTAATGAAAAATTATGAAAATGCAAACTAATAAAAAAATTACGTCCGTATTCATAACAATATTTTTTAATTCAAAACTTACTTTTTTCGCGTAACTATAATATTAACTTGAGCCAGTTGATTAAAAATGTAAGCCTTATAGTAATTAATGAATATGTGACCATTTTGAAGTAGCACTGCTACATACTTTCTACATATTTGAAAAATTGTTCACTAGTAACTTAAGTTTTACCAGAAGCGTTTGTTCATATACAAAACACGCAATTGTTTTAATTGTTAAAACTCTCTTTATGTTCTGCAAGGTACAAATTACATTTTCACTCGAAATTAAATTATTTTAATGCAAAAATCCACATTTTGTATTTATAGAATTTGCCTAATTTCATTCTTTAAATCGTATTTCTGCTGGTGAATTATATCTCTCATCAAGAATTTCGTATAACAAGTAATACCATGTTGATCACATCTCCTATGGCAATAATTTCTTCTCGTCACTAAAGTCATACTTTATTACCAACAAAAGAATGCCTCACCAAATTTAGAATTACCAAACTTTGTACAGATTAATTTTTACAAGTACCTAACACTTAACCAAGTTTAATGGTTAACTATGGTTACCAAACCCGAAATTGATAGATTTCCGGCCAAGTGTCACAAATCACGAAATCCTCTTTGGCGATCCGAACAGTGGTAACAATTATGAATGAATTTCTGGGTTTTCACGGTATCCGTCAAGTGACCGGACTGGTTGCGGTCCAGTGCGCGTTATGACGACAATTAAAATATTAGTCGCCTCGTAAACGACATTGGTACCTTTGCACGGAAGAAAGTATTCAGAGTGCAGTATCCTCTATAAAAGCACTTGGTACCCAAGATTCGGCATCCAGTTGTACGCTGGCTTCACCCCAATCACGGCGTCATGGCTTCGTGGGTAAGTTTCTGCGTTGCCACTTCGGACATTCGGAAATCGGAAAGTCTCTTTCTTTGACCATTCATTTCACCCCTCTGGGCCAGTGTGCTTATTCACATGACATTTATAGTTTTTTTGTGAATAATTTTTCATTTTCTGATTATTAAGCATTCAGATGAATATTTTCCTAGTTCAAAATTATATTTTACGAAATTTACACCATTGACTTTATTTTTTTCGGGTTTCTGAACCTAAATTCACGAAGGCAACTAATAAATGTATTTTTGGGATTTTTAATTATTCAAGTTATCAGAAAAATAAATGTGGAACCGATCTATTAATTTCTCAAAAAAATTGATTGTTTTCAATACTATTTCACTGTATGTTCACTCTTGCACCAAATTATCGGAGCAGACTTGCGTCCTGTGGGGGCATTGTCTAGACGATATTATCTATACGGTCTTTTCGGGGCATAGTCGGCTACTGGCTATCCCGTGATGACCAAAAAATATTCTTAGTATCAAATACAAATATCTTAATGCACATTTCCAAAAATATCTAGAGTTCTTATAAGTATCAAATATGAAAAATGAAAATTAAAAAAAAAATGTTCCTTATAATCTAGTCACTCTTTACAGGCTATCTAGTCCGTCAGGACCAAACAATTTTTAAGTGTTGAATCTAAATATTTTATTGTAAATTTTCGAAAATATCAATAATGTTGTTTAAAATCATACAAAATAAAAAATCATATTAAAAACAAAGAGTTTTTTATAATCAGCCATATCATCTTTGAAATGATTTTTGACATCACCCACCTCAAATAGATTTTAAAGAGACCGACTGACTAGCGCTAGATTAGCCTGTCTGTCTTCTCTCCAAATAGTTCCCGATAATTTTCTTAATGCATAGGCACAAAATTGTTCTTAGCTTAAAAACTGTTATTGCATAGTATTCAAAATTATACAAAAATTTTGGAAATTTCGTAATTTAGAAATATCATTTGAAGAATTTCATCTATTGTTATTAATTTTAAAGAAAATGATAGTATTTGTTGTCATTGGTATTAAAAGAAGACATATTCGTCCTTTTTTTGCTTTCATAACTTCTAGTGCAGTGGTTTTAAGGATATTAAAATGTATATTTCAAAATTATTTATAATAAGATGCAGTCTTGAAAAAATATTACTTAAAACAAAGATTTCAATTTTTTTGATGGGTTTTTAAAAACTAATTTAGAATCTCATTTTTGAAGAAAAAAATCAATTTCACAAATATCAAAAATCATTGTAGGGGTTTTCTTTTAATATCTAAGTAAACGAATCTAGAATTTTTATAAAAATTAACAAAAATAGATGGTAATGTTATTGTCAATTGCAAATAATTCTAGTCTTTTTACATTTTAATTGAATCATTTATCAGTTAATTAATTATCCCGACGTCAAAATAAATTTAGATTCAACTACAGTTTTAACCATTTTTCTTTACATTAAAATATCATACATTATTATGAGCAATAAGACAACGAATGAGACTTATCCGAATTTCGAGAACCGAAAAAGGGAGCCCAAAACTTAGCAATAAAACATTTACCAATACAATTACATGTTCATAATATCAATTCTGTGATAAAATACATATGTGATATTAACAAAAGTAATATTTTTGATGAAAATCTCAAGAAGTGAGGAACTCAATCCAATCTTTTAACGATATTCGAAATTAAGACATGTTTATACATCTTTTAATAATTTACATTACACCATACTTACTTTTCAACGTAATAAAAAAGAAACTTAAAATTTCTTAATCTTTATCAAACTTAAAAATTATTTTCCTAATTTTCATTATTTATGAGTAAAAATAAATATAGATGATTATCTTCTGCAACATTATCCATAAAATTTGGTTCATTCCTACAATGCTATGAGTTAAATTAGTTTGACAAATTCAGTTTATATGCAAATAATATAGGAATAAACTATAAGAAGACCAGAATACAAAGATTCGAAATACCTTTAAAAAATTAGCAAAAAATAAAGTATCTTTAATATACAGAGAATATGATAATCTGACGGAATCCCACAAACATTTAATAACTGTTTGCACAACTTGATAAGCATTTTTGTAATCTCAAGGATAATTACACTTTCAATCACTTAAAAGAAAAGTGGGATAGTAACAATTATCTCAAAAAACTTTATCACTTAGTGCCATTCACTCTCGACAAGAATAAGCCTCAATTATTAGACTTTCGCCATTGAGCGAAAAACCAGTGGAATACACTTACAGAAAAATGTTTTTAAATTCTTTTCCTTATATTTTACAATCATAGCACTTATTATCAGAATTGGAAGAAACCGTCTAAAAAATTCTGAACTCATGATCACTTACCATTCTTTTTCTTGCTTATATGTATCTCTGACTTCTTATAATACAGCAACTTGAGTTAAAAACTAATAATTAAAGTATTAATTATTTGAAGAGGGACTTGAAGTATTTTATTAATAAAAATCGTACACTGCATTATTTATGATATCCATAATTTTGAGGCGTCCTTTATCCGAATCAAAAAAATTTTTGTTTGGTTATCTATTTTAAATAAGGGCGTTTGTCTTCAAGGGGCAAACTCAAACAATTTAATTATTTTAAAATTATTTAAGCCCTTTCACAAAACCTAGCGAAAATGCGATTTTTGAAGAAAAGTGATTTCCTGACAGTATTTTAATTAATTTAGATCCTCATTAGTGTGGGTTTCTATATCAATTTAAAATTTCTAATAGGATTTTCTGAACTCTCAGTAGGATCTGATTAAATGACGAATTTTAAAGTTTAGTAGTCTCATGCGGAAATAAAGTAACCTAATTAAATTTGTGAATAGATAAGACAAACTAAGTTTTCTTTTTGAAAGTGATCACATAATTAAACTAATATTATCGTTTTTATTAAATCGGAACGTAACGAACTTTTTTATTTATAAACTTAAATTTATTTATTTCATAAAGAAGATCAACAGAACCTTTTCTATAATTACTTTACAATAAAAACCCTAATCATTTATTTTTCAAAATTCTGCGAGTGACAGTCATATAAGAAAAAAGTGAATTACCAAAGTGTAAACAGTTGTTAAAAATGTATTATCTGGCCATCTGTCATGAACACGAAAAGAAATGGCTAAAGTCATATTATACGCCATACGAGAAGTGCTTTGTTGCAGAAATAAACCCTCAGTTTATTTAAAAGCAAGTGTAGTCTTGAGTTTTTAGACTACTGGCAGCAGGGGCTAGCCAGAATCCAAAAATGAGGAACCAGATGCACTCGTAGCTTGCCACCGTTGAAATAGAGCCCCTCAGAATATCATGTCAGATAAAAACTTTAAAACCATTCGGCCATACAAAATCTAACGATCAGAAACTTGTGAAAATATTAGAAAAAAACGAATTATAAACGGCAACTGGATTACTTTGGTATTGGCGCTTTCCTGCCTCTTTTCATTCCCTCACCTACGACTCTGAACGTTGGATATATTCTGAGTCAGAGAATAAAGAATGTAACAACTATCGCACAACGAAAGTCAAGTTTACGCCCAAAAATAGGTGGATCACAAGTAATTTTTGTCACATCAAAAAGGCTTTTACCTAAACAAAGAATTAATTATGAAGGCGCTTTCCATCACAGTCATGGTTACAATCATGTTTATCATGACGGACACCATCATCATGCAAGTCATGGTTCACCATAGATATGGCCACAATGCTGAACGTTATCATGTGCATGGCCATAAGCATGGGCATGGACATGATCATAAGCATGGTCATCACCCAGATCATGAGCACGGACATCACCACAAATCTGAGCACAAGCATCATAACGGTAAGAAAAATCATCTTGGACATAATTAAAAACATGGGCATCACCAGTTCCATAAAATATAAGCCGTATATGGTAAATTTCATCATTTCAAACACGACCATCATTAAGAACACCAGCATCATGGAAAATATTATCATTACCATACTCACAAAGAAACCGAGATCCACCATGACCACCATGCACATGAACACAAAAAAGATCACAAACATGATCACAAACAAGATCATCAGCATCACAAATATGGACTTGAACAAAAATATAGTCACGAAGAAGATCGCCATCGCAGCTATCGGGAGGGTGATCATCACAAACGTGAGCATGGCCATAATCATGACCATCACGAGGCACCCTACCGTAGACATCATGAGGACCATAAGCATGGTCATAATGACATTTAATATCACAAACACGCCCATGAACACAATAATGGGCACAAAGACGATCATCACCATGATTACCATGATAGACATGATTTTGATCATCATGAGGAACGCAAGTACCATCATCACGAGGAACACAATCATAGATATAATAAAAAGGAGGAACATAATCATGAGCACTATGAAAATCATACGCAGCGTGAGGATGAACATCTTCACAAGCATGGCCATCGCCACTATGACCACTACTAATATCATGAGGTACATCAGCATCATGCTTGTGAGAAACATGATCATGTTTCTCATCGACTTTAGAACACTTTTAGTCTTCACTTTGGGCCACATCACAGCTTTGAAGAATACGCTTTCTCAAAGAGTTCGTTATTGATATTCATGGCGATGTTGTTATATTTTGTTGTCTCCATTAGATAAATAAAGCGTAACTAAAAAGCTCTTGACTTTTTAATATGCTAATGCTAGAGAACAGACGACCACGTGATTATATATTTTATTTTATTGCAAGGAATCAAGATAATAATGTAGAAAATTACTTCAATTGAAATTTGAAGCTATCATTCTTACGAAGAATAAGATAATAATTATAAATATATAAATTAGGTTAAAATAATTTTAAATTTTGATTAAAATACAAACAAATATTCATACTAGATAACTTGATGATAATCACAACTTTTAGAGGGTGTTAAGGAAAGTAACGTATTAAAAATGTTCTCATATCTTCGCTTAGATTAAGCTTGATATCAAAAGACTCTTATCAAATTTTCTGTTATTATTCAAAGAATTCAATTTATAAAAATTATAAGTTTTAGTGACCATCTGCTCATAAGGATCAACCCTTCCTTCCATATTTTTCCATTACATATAAATGAAGACAGAAACTTTATAAATTCAGCAATAATGAACGGAATATGTGAATTATATTAAATTGTACTAAATTTATGAGATATTATGTTCACTTTTCCCAGGCTAGCAATTGCAATTAAACGAAGCAGATTATTATACTCTATACAGGAAAAGTATTTTTTGTGATTACAATCTTATTTTTTTCAAGTTTATTACATAGACAGTACGATTTTACATATTATACATGTAATTGATTATAATTTTTTTGACTTATTTAAGTTTTACATGCATCTACGTTCTCGGAAAAAGTTTACATATTAGGAAAAAATACTTTAAGGTTTCTTAAGATTATAATATCTTTAGAAATAGTTTATGTCAAGCCCTAGTGTTGCATATGAAAACATTTAATCAAATAAGCCCATAAGTACTGGATATACTTCTAAAACCGTCTGCATACCCTACGTTACAATCAGGACATAATGTAGGAACCAGATGCTTTGGTACTCCGCATCGAGGTAATTGTAAGTAATTCGACAGTAATGTGACGACTTGTCAATTATATACGATTGCACTATTTTAAAATTAGTCTCATACTAGATAATTATTTCGCTCTTTAGTAGATGCATCAAAAATCACACGTATTAATATTGCAGGCTTGGTTTTTCATCCTTGGGCTGCTGGCAACAGCTGGCCAGTCAAAAGCACAAGATCCTAGGACAAGGAATCAGAAACCACTTGTACAACCTGCTATAGATGTAGAAGCTCTCAGAACAGCTAGACAACTGCCACCCCAGCAATTTTCTAATGTACAGCCTACGAACCCTCTATCCGCAGCACCAATTTTAAGCACTGCTCAAACACCGCGGATAGCGTCAGAACGAATTCCCTACAAGCGACAGCTTGGGAATTTAGGAATTGGAAGTTTTCTTCCCCATAATCATGGAACATCAATATCGTTGGAAGAAGGATTTTATTCTGAAGGCTTAAAGACAAATAATGTTCCCAAATTCGCAGAAGCGATACCCAACTTTCAAACGAGGATAGGACATTCGGATATTATACCTGAACGTCGAATTCATCATGATAGCCATCACCAGGCTACATACCACCACAGCCATGGACATCATCACGGTCATCATCATGGACACAATCATCAATCACATCACGGTCATAAGCATGGGCATGACCATCATGCTAAACATGACCATAATCATGGCCACAAACATGGCCATGATCACGATCATGGCCATAGTCATGATCACAGACACAATCATGGACACAATGCTCAACACAAACACGGACATGACCACAAACATTCACATGGACATCAACACAGACATGAGCATCAAGAGGAGCACAAACATGACCATAACGAAGACCATAAAAATCAACATGGACATGATCATAAGCACGGCCATAGTCACAATCATGGTCACAACCACGGACACGATCACAAGCACGAACACGGACATCACCATAAACACGGTCATCAACATCACTCAAAACATGAGCATCATGAAGAACACAAACATCATGGTGAACATCATCATCATCACAAACACGCTCATCATAACGAACACCACCATCATCATGACCACCATCACGTCAACGAACATCACCATCATCACGCTCATAAGGAAACTGAGACCCATCATCACCATCATGGCCATGAACACAAAGAAGACCACAAGCATGGTCATAAACAGGATCACCACCATAAACACGGACACGACCATAAACATGGTCATCAAGAAGAACATCAGCATGGACATCAAGAGGACCACCATGAAAAACATGGACACGAACACAAACATGATCATCATGAGGATCATAAACATGGGCATCATGAAGATCATCATCACAAGCACGGACATGATCACAAAGAAACCCACCAGGAACAACACCAGCATGGACATAACGAAGACCATAAGCATGATCACCACGAAGATCATCAACATAAACATGAACATGGGCACAAACATGAACACAAGGAGGATCATCATCATGGACATAATGAAGAACACCAGCATGGACATCAAGAGGAACACAAGCATGCTCATCATGAGGAGCATAAGCATCATGAAGAGCACAAAGAAGATCACAGTCATGCTCACGACCATAGACACGCTCACGAACACAATGAACATCATAATCATCATGAAGATCATAAACACCACGAAGACCACAAGCACGGACATGGCCATCATCATGGCCATAGTCATCACCATGACGATCACCACAAACACGATAATGGGCACGATCATCATCACAAGCATCATGAAGATCATCATCATCGTGCTTTTGAAAATCACAGCCATCAAACTCACGGTCATCACAAGAGGTTTGGTCTTAACTTCAGTGAAATTTCAAATAATGAGGAGTATGTTTTTCCTGAAGAGAGTGCACCTGTTGCTGCAAGCGCTGACGTTCCACAAACCAATATTGAAAAGGATTCAGCAGCAGAAACTACTGGTAAATTCACCATACGTGTGTAAGTTTAAATAAAGAAAGAAGTGAAATGCATGCTTCATACGCGATATAAGAAAATGCAATTTGAAAGAATAAAATATGGAATGGTAAAATTAGAAAGGAAGCCTAAAATAGTCTTCACCCTGCGTCTTAAATCTACCGTTGTCTAAACGCAAGGAGAGGGCATCCATTTTAAACTATGGGTACCATATTGATTGCATATATTTGTGTAATTTTGTACTACTGGCTTAACTGAATTACAATCAGAAGGTGACTTATAATTTTTAAGAAAAGTCTGCTGTATGCTCTATTTTCAGTTATACTTCTGCAAATGCTGTAGTGTTTTGTTATTATATTTGAATAAATTAATTTTACAAACCAAAATCTCAATTTCTTAAGTTTTTGCGTACTTTTGGCAGAAGAACATACAATCTCATTATCTAGAACAAGAATTTAGGTAGTTTTTGATTTTTTATTGAGGAGTTTTAGACTTTTCAAAGAAAATTACATGCGACATTTAATGAAGATAGATTATGTTTACTTTAGTTCAATTTGCCTTCTAGATACCTAACACCTGCATTCCCTATAGCAACGCTTCCCTTTATGTAATATAAAAATAAGGTTTTACAGGTAAAATATATATTACAACAAACGCAAGTGGTAAATGCCAGGAAAAATTAAACGATTTACTGTATATTTCATCAAAATAACCCTACTACAAGTGGAACAGCGACTATACCTTCAAATCAGGAAAAAGGTTGTGTCGCACATTCTAAAATAAATTTTCAAGTCTATTTCAGTTGTTTATTTTAACCAACTAATGGTATAAGACACACAATTTAATAATCAAATTATGTTACGAAAACCTATCAAATCAGAAAAATACTGAGAACTGGATCGAAGGATGTCAAAGAGTACAAAAAGAAATACCACAAGATTCTCACATGAAGTAAATTTGTAATACTACAATAGGAACAACATGACAATGTCCCAATATCAGCACACTGAACAAAATTACTCAATATCTGATACACACAGGACAACACTTCTGCACTAAAAAGGAAAATTAGTTTGCTCAGTTATTACTGATTTATTAAAAGTTGAACACGTTACCTTTCAGGGATGGTTTTTGTTGCTCGAGCTGCTAGCAGTAGCTAACTTGGCAGCTGGGCAGGATCCAAGAACAAGGAACCAGAAGCAACTATATGATAAACCACTAGAAAAAGAGGCACTGCAAATAAAAGGACAACTCACCCCTTTGCACCTGTATGGAAATCCTCAGAAGCGGCAATTAAACGAGGGTAACATTGTTGAATTTCAGCAAGGTCTTTCTCTGCCCTTGTCATTTAATCTGCCTAGCGAACTTGAAGGTGGATTCAGTCCCTTGAATCTAAAAACAAATGCAGGACCTGCAATTGCCGAACCAAAATTAGAAATACAATCGAAGTTGGGATGGGGACACCACGAGAGCTATCATCATCATAGACATGATCACGGCTATCATCATGGTCACTATCATGATGCACATCATGATCATAAACATAGACATGATCATCATGCTAAAAATGAACACAAACATGGACATAAACATCATCATGACCATAAGCATGGGCATCACCATGATCATAAGCAAGGGCATCAACACAAGGCTGATCATAAACATCATCACCATCATAAACATCATGCTGACCATAAACACAACCATAAGCATCACGAAAAGCATAAGCACGGTCATCACGATGACCATAAGCATGGTCACAAACACGAGCATGAACATGGTCACCATCATAAGCACGGCCATGAACATGGCCACGATCATCAGCATGACCACGGACATAATCACCATCATGGACATCATCATCATTCCAAACACGAACATCACGAGGATCACAAACATCATGGGGAACATCATCATAACCACAAACATACTCACCATAACAAGCATCATCACCATCATGATCATCACCACATTAATGAGCATCACCATCATCATGCGCATAAGGAAAGTGAGAAACATCATCATCACCATGGACATGGACATCATGAAGATCACAAGCATGAACACAAACAAGATCACAAACATCATCATGGACATGAACACATGCATGGACACAACGAAGAACATCATCATGGCCATCAGGAGGATCATCACGAAAATCACAGACATGATCATAAGCATGGTCACCACGAAGATCACCATCATGATCACCATCAAGACCATCATCATAAGCATGGACATGAGCATAAAGAAGAACATAGTGAAAATCATCATCACGGACATTATGAAGATCATAAGCACGATCACCATGAAGATCATCATCACAATCATGGGCACAAGCATAATCACGGGCATAAGGAGGAACATCATCATGGACATAATGAAGAACACCAGCATGGACATCAAGAGGAACACAAGCATGCTCATCATGAGGAGCATAAGCATCATGAAGAGCACAAAGAAGATCACAGTCATGCTCACGACCATAGACACGCTCACGAACACAATGAACATCATAATCATCATGAAGATCATAAACATCATGAAAAACACAAGCACGGTCACGATCACCATCACAAGCATGCACATCAACATGATGATCACCACAAACACGATCATGGGCATGATCATCATCACAAGCATCAAGAAGGCCATCATCATTCTTTTGACAAGCATCTTCTTGCACGTAAAAGCTTCGCTCCTCATTTTGAAGAGGAATATGTTTTCCCGGACGAAAGTATTTCCCTTCCTTCGGTCCTTAAAAAAAATGCTAGAACAAATTAAATATCTGTTGCAGAGAGAAAGACGATCCAAGTTTAAGTATAAACCTACGAAGTATGCATTATAAGTAATCTAGAGTGAAATTGCCGGCACAGACGGCATCGAATATCAAAATGACGTACATTTTAAACTACAGTTATAAAAACGATTAAGCCTATTTTGAGAACCTGTACGATGCGTACAGCGTACATTTTAAATTAAGGCTATAAAAACGATTGAGCCTATTTTAATCAATTACATGATGCTGGAGATAAACGGCAGCGAAAGTTTAAGCTCGATTATTTACCATGGATGTTAAAAGTATTTTTACGAGTTTCTACCAATCTAGACAGAAGGTTAACAATAAGGCGTAGAAGCCAACATTTTTCATATTAGGAGCAAAAAATCTAATGTGTCACATAGACTGTTATTTTTAGTTGGAATTCTGTTATATTCTGTTATTATTTTTGCAAAAGTAAATGTTTGCAACACCGAATTTTTGCAAACAATGCAAGCAATTATTTCTACTTGGTGACTATACGTTAATTATTGCCTCTGATCTTTTCTGAATGGGTGAAGTTCTAAATTGTAATTTTTTTAAGACCAAAATACATGGGTTTGGCATATGGAAACTGAATTTAATTTTATGCAAAATTCAGTTCGATATCTTCTATGGTCATTAATACAAAGTTCGCTTTATTCAATTTCTGAGTGGGTACTTTTATTATTCCTTAAAATTTATTTGTCCTGCTTAAACTGCCCATGAAGAAGAAAACGAAGTCTAAGAATATTTAACTAAGAGCTTATGGCTGGAAAATAGTTCTAAAAATTCGGTAAGTTTTGTAATTCAATTGTATTATGGCATTAGTTACATAACAAAGAGGCATTTTTGTAAATGTTCTACTACTTATTAATACAACTAGGTATATGAAAAATGTTCTACAAGTGTTTTTCTAATTTTCTTAATTTCATTATGATGATCAAGTCTTTATCGAACATAAGTTCAATATCATTCTAGATTAAAAACTAACTTAAATAGTTGTAATTAATTTCCTAATTTGCATCTTTAGTCTTGATAAAGTTTCAACAACTGTTACTTTTGTTAAATATCACAGTTAAAAATTGAACAAACAGATAACACAAAACTTTTTTATGTCTTATGGACATTTTATTATCTATTAGCAATGCTTAAAAATAGTACAGTAATGTTATAAAATACGGAAAATCATCATTACAGACATCGTGTTGGGTCCTTGGCCTACTGGCAGTAGTTAGCCTCGTAGCTGGGCAAGATCCAAGAACGAGAAACCAGGCGCCGCTCAAACCTGCCACTGTAGAAACATACGAAGCTAAAATAGCAAGACAAGTAAATTCAGCGCCTGCATTTCTCAACCCTCAAAAAAGACAACTAGATGACATCAGTATTAATGGCTTCCAAAAAGTTCACTCTCTATCGCTTGATGGTTCTGGTTCTCTCGGAACAGGCTTTAATTCTCTGAACCTAAAATCGAGCGACATTCCCGATATAACAAAGTCAACAATAAGTAGAAGTCATCATGGTGGGCACCACGACCACGGACATCACCATGATCATCATCACGGTCACCATCACGACTCTCACCACGGTCATCATCATGGACATGAACATCATGCTAAACATGATCATAATCATGGACACCACCATGACCATGGCCATCAACATGGTCATCATCATGATCATAAGCACGGACATCACCATAAAGCTGAACACAAACATCATCATGATCACAAGCATCATAACGGACATCATCATAAACATGATCATCATCAGGATCACAGGCATGGGCATCACCAAGATCATAAACACCACCACGGTCATGAACACCATCACGGTCATGAACACAGACATGGTCATAAACATGGACACAAGCACGGACATAACCATGGTCACCACCACGGTCACCATCACGATCATCATTCTAAACACGAGCATCATGAAGAACACAAGCACCACGGTGAACACCATCATCACCATAAGCATGCCCACCACAACGAACACCATCATCACCATGATCACCATCACGTCAACGAACATCACCATCACCACGCGCACAAGGAGAAGGAAACTCATCACCATCATCACGGGCATGAGCACAATGAAGGCCATCAGCATGAACACAAGCAAGACCATCATCACGGCCATCATCATGGTCACAAGCATGGACACCATGAGGAACATAAGCATGGCCATCATGAGGATCATCATCACCATCACGGACACGAACATAAACATGGACATCATGAGGATCATAAACACGGGCATCACGAAGATCATCATCACAAGCATGGTCACGAACACAAACACGGCCATAATGAGGAACACAAGCATGGGCATCACGAAGATCATAAGCACGATCATCACGAAGACCATCATCACAAGCATGGACATCATCACAAACATGGACATAATGAGGAACATCACCATGGGCATAACCAAGAACACCACCATGGACATGATGAGGAACACAAACATCATCATCACGAGGATCACAAACATGGTCACCATCACAAAGAAGAACACAAGCATGGACATGGTCACGAGCACCACCATGGTCATCATGAACATCACAAGCATCACGAAGATCATAAGCATCATGAAGATCATCACCATGGTCATGATCATCATCATGGTCACAAACATCATCATGATGATCACCACAACCACAAGCACGATGAAGATCATCAGAACAAACATCACGAAGATCACCACCACTTTGCTTCGGAAAAACACACTCATCATTCTCACGGCCATAAGGCTCTTGGGCATAGTTTTAGTGGAGCACATAATCTCGATGAATACATTTTCCCAGAGGAGAGTGCACCACTTGGAGCGGAAGCACCCATTTCTGGTCTCAAAATTGGAAACGAACCTGCAGTTAACGAAAGCACAAGCCCCTTCACGATACAAATATAATTGTTACTGACTAAATGGCATGCAATTACACACAACATGTAAACTTCTAAGAGGGTCATAGATTGGTTTCCTAATTCCTCTGATTTTTCTTATTGTCGTCATGACGTCGTTGCTCGACTTGGAGTGCATTAGAGTTTGCTACTGAGATTTAGATAGACTTTACTTTTGTTATTTTTATATTGCCAAATGCAGCCAGTGTTGAAGCTCAATTTTTCTCGATGAATTAGCACGGCCTTTTGAAAAAGTTCCAGGCACCTTAGACTTCATAGCTTTTGTTTCTATGAACTTTTTTAGCTCACTTAATGGAAAAGCATATAGTAGAAAATATTTTTGTCCGACAGAAGAAAGTTCCTACGTACAATGTACTCCGTTAATAGTTGCTAATTTATTGTTGTATTTTGTTATCACTTTTGCAGAAATAAAATATCACTACCAATTTTCAGAATTTTTACTTGTTTTCGGTTATTTCATCAAATGGATCAAATGGATCAAATCTAGCAAGACAAACTGCACTTATTTATTTCTTCATTCTAAAATTTATACTGCTTTAAACGTATTAATTTGAAATCGGTATCGATTAATCTTATTTCAAAATATTACTTTGTAGAATATGTTTGTATACCTTACGGCATATGGATAAAAGTCAAAAAGCTGGAATTATTCTACTTAGAATTTAGCGGAAAAAAATATTTTAGATCAACATAAAATATCCTTTTCTATTCATATTAATGACAATAAATTTTCAAATAATATTTTGCGCGATTAATAGGTTCATCCCTATTTTATAACCATAAGTTCTGCAAAATTATAATTCTATTGATATTTTTATTCATAGACTGTTTCTAGTCCTACAGATAAAATATGGGAGTTGGAAAAGGGTTTGGGCTAGACGTCCCGAAAATTCTAGACGACTAGCCAAGCCAATGAGAAATATTTGTTTGGTCATTCTAAATTCTGGAACTAGACTATTCGTAATTTATAATAAAATAACTTAAAAAATAATTTCCCGAACATTATAACGATTTTCATGGATTTATTATTATTTAAAGGGTTTTACGGTATTTTTATTAATTCCAAGGGATTTCGAAAAAGCTCAAAATATTTTACTGGGATTTCAAAAGATATTAAAAATTTATTAACATTTTATAACATTTTTGTGAACTTTAAACAAATTTTAAAAAAGGTTTTTGAATTTCGAAAAACTTAAAAGAATTTCATAGAGGATTTATAAGATTTTAGGATATGCTAACTTTCTCAGATTTCTCAGGATCTCATCATTTTCAGGGATTTTAAAGGATCTAATTAATATATTTAAATGCATTTCCCATAGTCACAAAGAATTTCCTGGACTTCAAATGTTTAAAGGGATTCCTAGTACTATTATCATATTTCATGTAATATGAGTAGTTTTAATCTTATTTGAATGGATTTAAAAAAATGTATTTACAAGAAATGAGAGAATTCCTATAATTACAAAGATATGAATGTATTAATAGATTTAATACTTTAACGGTGATTTATTATGATAAAAGAGATATTTCGGGTTTCAGGGCTGACCTGAAACTGAAGTATCAGGTTATGTTGTTCTTATGTACACTCTGTACGATGCCTGTGATTGGCCAGAGCGCCCCACCATGGAGACCGGACGCACCTAATTGGTCAATCAAGTCTTATTAAAAAATTATTCAAAAAGCTCAGGACTTCTCGTGGTAAACTACTAACATCTTTAGCTTTTTTAAAAAGGTGCAGAGACAGGAAAATCGTCCCAAAATTCTTACAGTTGAAAAATAATTTGGGAACATAAAAATCCAAATCAATTTTAAATTAAACAAGTTTGCTTCTCTTAAAAGAAAGAATACAATACAACAAATTTATCTTTCATACTACCTCCAAAAAACTATTAAAACTTCATCTTTTCCTATCGAATAATCTCAGAATTGACATTTGGTCTAGATTGGACCGCATATCATTTGACCAATCTCAACGGATTAAAGATGTTCAAAGACAAAAGCAAAAAATAAAATTTAAAAATTACTTTCAGTAAGGCAAACAGCAGTAACTAATACAGTAAAGAATATCTCTGACCATACTATTAGCAATCTATACACTTTCACCTGAAGAAGCGAGTGACATATGACGTAGGACGGCTAACATTTTACGTCAAGCGTAAATTTTCAAATTTTTTTTTAAACAATGGATTTCTATAATTTTAAGGTAATTAAACAAAGTTCATGTGATTTTAAAGAACTTATTTTGGCAAGAAATAGCTTTATGCGATGTATACAGGATGAGGATATTTTAATCAGAAAATAGCACTAAATTTAATAAATTTTCACGGGTCTTATATATTCTAATAGTTCTTATTTTCTTTATACTATTACATTAAAAGGTAATTATTTACGTTAATTTCAATAAATCATTAAATAGTTTCATATTTCTATTCATTAAGATTATCGATTATGTATATATATATATATATATATATAAATTATTGTCACGTTGCAAAAATCATCATAACAGTAGAATATTACATTAGGTTCATTGAAACTAATTTTTAAAATAAAAAATCTGCCCGCTTTGCGGGGACATTCTCATCGCGCGCGGCTCGCTTCGCTCGCAAGTTTGAGCACGCCTAGGGCGCGCACCTGTTGGCTCTCGCGCTACGCGCTCGATTAGTTATTCATTTCGCGCTTCGCGCTTGATAGTGTATTCACCTCGCGCTACGCGCTCGGACACATTTGCCTTACGTTTTACGCTCGGTTTCTCTAGGTTTTTGCACTTCGTGTGCTCGCTATTGCGCGCTTCGCGGGCTATTACACTCTCAGTAAGCT
>JAAAKG020201170.1:0-23537 GCA_010014905.2 Druon quercuslanigerum | reverse complement strand
GCCGAGAACCGTGATCGTCGACTAAAACTCAACTCAGTTACGATTGAACATTTTTAATCGTATCTCGGGAACCGATAGAGATTTTTTAAGTTTCTTTGGCTTAAATTAAAGATAAAATTTCAGGCACTATGTCGTATAATTTTCAGATTTTTGTGACAATTTTCCCAGGTCATGCTAAAAGTTGAAGTCGAGGTACAAAATTTTAGAAAATTTAGAATGTTGTTTAAAAACTTGTCATGTGCTGTATTCTTTTCAGCAGATAAAAAAATCTGTTTTACATTACTAATTGTGGAATTTCATAGGCTTTCCAACGGTTTTTTCATAAATTTTCTATACTTTTTTTTCGCTGAGTTATCGTGGTCCAAATTATTTAATTAAAAATCCAACTATTTTGTCAAAACTTCATCATTTTGGTTAAAAGATTAAAACGTCTTGTTTTTTAAATTTAATTAATTTAATTTAATTTAATTTAATCTTATTTTATTTTATTTGTCTTTTATGATAAAAGAGTCATATTTTTTGTTGAAAATTCATTGTTTCTTGGTTGGAAATTATTTTTTGTATGGAATTCTTTTATTTTCAATTTAATATTTATATTTTATAGTTCAAAATTGAACTATTTGGTTTCGTTAATGATTTAACTATTTTATTAAAAATGTATTTGGTTTTAATTCTGAACGTTCAAATAAACGAAATTTTATACTAAAAACTTTGAAAACCACGAAAAATGCTAAAATTTTTGTTGATATAATTCATTATTGAAAAGAAAATTATAATGCCTAATTTAAATATCAGTTGCAAGAATATTTATGGGCAAAATAGAAATGTCGAAAAATATTTCCTTCATTTGAACGTCAGAGCTTTAGCTACATTAATAATTCGTATTTTTTGTTTAAATTCAACTACTTTTAGAAAAATTAATTTCTTTCTTTTGTTAGACGATTCATTATTTTAGTTAAAAGTTAATATTTTCACGTCCAAAATTGGTTAGCTATTAAAAAATTCGTATTTCTGGTTTGAAAATTCCACAATTTGATCAAAAAAATTTGACTGTTTGGTTAAAAATTCACCTTTTTGGTAAAAATTGTAACTGCTTGGTTTTGATTTAAACCTTTATGAGTTGAGATTCGAACGATTAACTAAAAAAACTTCTATTTTTTATTGAAGATTGATTATTTTGTCTGGATAATTAATCCTGTTTCCCAAAAATTCACCATTTTGGTTGAGAATCCAACTTTTTGTTTTCAAAGCAATTCTTGCTTTCTAATGCAAATGGTTAAAAAATGGTTTTTCTTTATATAGATAATTTATTTTTTATCTAAAAATCTAGCAATTTCATTTTTGTTTTATATTTTTTTTTTTGTATTAAAAATTCATCTTTTTGCTTGAGTATTCAACTATTTTATTAGCAATTTGTCTTGTTTGGTTACATTCAATAATTTTGTCGTCGATAATTTAACTTTTTTGTTCAAAATTTCTCATTTGGGATATAACATTTGTCTCTTATTGTATAAAATATCAATGTGTTTCTGTCTTTTGTCTCAAAAATTTAAATCTCTACTAAGAAATTCTGATTTTTGGCTTATGAATTCAACTATTTGCAGGAAAATTCAACTTCTTTGGATTAAATATTATTATATTTTGTTTCAAATTCAAAAATTTTGGTTGCAAATGCTATTTTAAAATTTTAAAATTTAACAATTTTGATAAAAATTAAACTGTTTTTAAAATTTTTAATTATTTTATTGAAAATTTAATAATTTTTTTAAGTCACATTTTTTGGTGGGAAATTCATCTGTTTCGTGAAGATTCAGTTTTTCGGAATGAAAATTTATTATTTATGATAAAATATTATCTTTGTTGATTGAAAATTGATCACTCTTATTTGAGAATAAACTTTTTGTTAAAAATTCAGCTTGCTTTGAAAGTTCAACTATTTGATTCTTAACGCAACTGTTTCGTCAAAAATAATTGTTTCCTTGAAAAATCGTTTTCCTGGGTTGAAAATTCATCTTCTCTGATACAAAACTTTTTTGGTTAAAAATCCAACAATTTTGTTAAATGTTCAAGTAATATTTGGTATCAAATTCATATTTTCTATTGAAATTTTATTATTTTGGTTAAGACAAAATTCTGGGTTGTTGAAAATTCAACTTTTTTTTAAGAATAACCTTTTTGTTTTGTGTTAATTTTTAATTTTTTTAATTTATGTTAATTTTTTTCTAGGAAAAAATAATTTTTAAATTAAAAATTCAAAGATTTAATTTTTGTTTAAAAACGTATCTTATTCAATAAGTTATTTAGTTAAAAATTCAAGTTAAATTCAGTGTAATCTTCTGCTGTCCAAAATTCAACTCTTTACATAAAAATACAATTTTCGTACGTTTAATTCTAAGCCCTTTTGTTGTAAGTGAATAGTTGAAGATGGAAAATTGAACAATTCAGATACAAACTCATTTATTTTGTTGAAAATTAAATTATTTAGTTCAAAATTCGATTTTTTTTAAATTTATATTTGCTAGCTAAAAATTTAACTGTTTTCTGAAAAATTTGTCCTCTTGGATTAAAAGTTCACCTTTCATGAGAAAAAAGTAATTTTTGTTCTGTTTGAAAAGACAACTTTTTTCTTTGAAGATAAACTTTCTTGATTTTGTTCAAAATTAATTCATCAAGAAATTTATTTTACCAAAATGTTACTACTGGATAAAAAATAAACTTTTTTGATTGAAAAATGATATTTTCGGTTTGATTACTGTTTTTTTCACATGTTTTATCTGTTTGGTGTCAAGAATCAACATTTTTGGTAAAAATTTATGTGTTTTGTTGAAAAATCTTCTTTTTTGCCAGAATAGTATGTTTTTCGTATAAAACTGTTCTTCTTTATTTAAAATTCAAGTTTTTTGTATAAAAATGATTTTTTTTGTTAAAAATTCATTTTTCTGTCTGAAAATTTAAGTATTCCATTTTTGGTAGGAAATTCGTACTCTAAAATTTAGGAATTCAACTCCTTCTATTTCTCTTTACACTCCTCATCCTATTTACTTCTATTCCTCTCTTTACTAACTTTATTTTTGTTTGTGGACTCTAATTCTCTTTTTACTTCTACTATCATTTTACTCATCTCCTCGTCCACATTTATCTCCACATTTTTGATATTTCGAACCATTTCTCTAAACTTTTCTTTTCCCTTTACCTACACTCTTTATCCTTGCCCCCTTTTTATGTATATTACTATTATTTTTTTCTCCCTCTAAAGTCACTTTTAGTGGAAAGTGTTTCGAATCAATATATTCACCTACCTCTAATTTCTTGACCTTCTCTCTTATCTCATAATCCACTATCACATAATCAATTACCGTTCCCCTTTCTCCTCCTGACCGTGTATATTCTCCTTCTTCATCTCCCTCTATATTACCGTTTAAGATAAACCATCCCAACTCCTCCAAGCTCTTTAACAACTTCTTTCCCTCCCCATTCAGTACTTTATCTTTTGATTTTCTTCCTCCCTCTTCTCTCCATTCCCTTCCTCCTCTATCTCCTGTTCTCGCATTGAAATCCCCACCTATTGTAAGTCTAATATCTTCTTTATTTTCTTTCATCACTTCTTTTAACACCTCTCCTTTCTCCTGCATATCGCCGTTCACATAAACCCCCACTATCTTCCATTTCTTTCCTCCCATAGTTACTTCTTCTACTAGGTATTAATCCTTCTTTTTGCTCTTTCGTCTCTTTCTTATCTTTTCGTGTTATACATTCATTTCTTACTTCCATCATCATTCCTCCCGTTGCTCTGCCCTTTTTATTCTTCCTCTTTGCATTTTAAACTTACCATTTTTAACCTTTTGGTAATTTTCCCCTTACTGTTTCCCATCCATTTTCATCTCGCCACGTCTCCATCATTATCACAAGATCCCATTGTGTCAAATTTCACATAAATTCCCTATCCTTTCTTTAATCCTGCTATATATCAGTAATATGTCCTCCATTCTTCTCTACATTCCCTTTTTTTCTCTTTTTGCCTTTTACTAATGCTTATTTTCCTACCTCTCGTTCCTTCCTCTCCTAGTTTCTCTGCCCCTCATTTCTTACTAACTCTTCCCTTTCTTTATCCCAATCCCACCATACTCCGTCTATCTGTATCCCCCTATATGTAACCCATGTTCTTCTTCCCTTTTTTCTTTCCTCTGACGCTATTTTCCTTAACTTATATTTCATCCTTCTTTGTACTCATGTCAAATCATTCTCTATTCTCTCCAAGCTTCCATATAACATCCTATTTTTGCCATTAGTTCCCTCTTATGTTCCCATTTCTTTAGTTTCACCAGTAACATTCTCTCTCCTCTTGGTTCTTCCCTTCCTATACTTCGCACTTCCTATATCTCTACTTTTGCATCAATCCTTTTTAGTACTTGTTCCATTTCATCCTGCATCTCCTTCCCCTCTAATCTTATACTCTTTATCACTACGTTTCTTTTTCATTCTTCCCTTTCTTTTTTTCTATTCTTTGTTCTATTTTTCTCAGTCTTTTCTTCTCCGTATTCCCACTCACGCCCCCACCAAGATCCCGGTTTGAGATTTCTGTCTTTCGAATCCTACCTTACATCTCCTCCACCTTTTTACTATTATCCTCCTACTTCTCTAGCTTTTCCTCCAATCGCTGTATTCTCTTTTCTAACGTTTCCCTAACTTCTTCCCATTTCTTTATTTCTTTCCTAAGTTTAGCCATTTCTCGCCTTATTCCTTTCCTTAATTCCTCTCCTCCTATTTTCTACCTTTCTTCACAAATGCTCATTACTTCCATCATGACTTTGCGAATTTCTTTTAGTCTTTCCTCTTTCCTCTGTTCTTCGGTTTCCTCACCGTTTCCTACAGCCCTCTTACTATTCTCACACGTCTCTACCAAACTCTGCTTTTCCGCCGGGCATCTGAACATTTTTGGATATTTCAAGTTTGAACCTAAATCGTCCTTCTCTTCACCGCTTCCCATTTCCCCTCTCTTCCTTTTGATAAAAGCCTCAATCGATTCTACGCTTTTTGCGCTTAATCTTTCCTTTTCTATAGTTTTCTTGTACTTCCTTCTTGCCTTCCTTTCTTTGATCTCCTCTTTCTGTGTACTAAACACTTCCTGCTCTAATTTCAAATTTTCCTCGATGGTACACTTTTTGCTATCCATGACTCCAATTTCAAGGCGTTCCCGCCTTGTAATATCCTTCCCTGCCTCTATCGTCGCGTTCTGGTACCTGTTTTGTCTTTCTCCGTCTCTGCCCTGCTACTACTTACCCGATTAACCCAGTCCTCCCACCCTGTCACCAACCTCAAACCAACCTAACCTCAACTTTCACACAAATCTGTCTCAGTCCTCAAAAATCTCAGTATCCCCTTTCCAATTTCACAATCCCTCAAACAATCTCTTTCATCCAAACTGTTCTATACACTTCCACAATTCACTCACCTCAAATTTTACCACAAATATCGAAAAAACTCAGCATCCACAATTCTTGCTAACAGTTAAAAATTTAACTGTTTTGTGAAAAATTCGTCCTCTTAGATTAAAAGTTCTTCTTTCATGACAAAAAAGTCATTTTTGTTTTGTTTGAAAAGGCATCTATCTCGTTTAAAGATAATTTTTCATGTTGACGAGTTAACTGTTTTAGAAACATTCTGACTTTTTTGCTTAAAATTATTAAATATTTTGTTGAAGGTCAAATATTTTGATAAAAATTCATCTTATTGGGTCAAAAGTGAAACTATTTCGTTCAAAATTAATTTTTGTTATATTAAATTCAATTCAATATCAAAATTACTTTCCTTCAAAGAATGTATTCCCCTATTTTGCTGAAAATCGTCCTGTTTCTCTTGTTCAGAGTGAATTTTGAGCTGTTAAGTCTTTAACTAAATTATTCCCCAAAATTGTTAACGAATTTATAGAACACAATAAAAAAAACTATTTATGGTGGAAGAGTCTATTATACTTTTGGTTTGGGATTCAACTCGCTTGGTTAAAAATTCCACTACTGTCGGACTTCAATATCAAGCACCTTGATCAGAGCTTTTCGAACACACACACCTTTGCAAAGCGAATGAGCACGGTAGCTGGCTCGCGTCGAGCAGCAGTGGGTTCTCCGATGCTTGAAGCCGATCGGACCGATTGGGTTATCTCGTGCGATCGGATTATAAAATATGGCTTCAAAACCTGTTTTTCTATTGTAATGTCGACCTAATTCGATACAAAAAGAGATTTCTGAACGATCGTTTTGAATTTTATCGCACCTCGCTGTTTATCTCAAATGGTAGAAAGAAAGGTCCGTTCGACTTCAAGCACCGGAGTCACACTTCAGCGTTTTATAATCTCAGTCTGACAAGTGTTGACGTGAGAATTGTGAAAACTTTGTTTTTCGTGAACAGTGAGTATAAAAATTATAAAAGTAAGTGATTTTCTTTTTAGTAACTTATTCGTATGTCTGGTTAGGAAACGGCTAATGCGGTATGCGCTATATGCAAAAGTGCGTACTCCCCACTTGATGTTTTGACTTGCGGTGTTTTGGTGAAAATGGTGATGTATTCATTGAATACTGCTGCCTTCGAATGGTTTAAGCAAGCGAGAAACAGAAGTGATTCAATATCCGGACTAACCATTCAAGAGAAATCTCTCATTTTAAACGAGATGCTTAACGTTCCGCCAAATATTTTGATAAAAATTCATCTAATGGGGTAAAAAGTCAAACTATTTCGTTAAAAATTAATTTTTTTCGTATTGAATTCAATGTAGTATTAACATTAATTTCCATCAAAAAATTTATTCCCCTATTTTGCTGAAAATCATTCTGTTTTTCTTGTTCCGAGTAAATTTTGAGCTGTTAAGTCTTTAACTAAATTATTCGCCAAAATTATTAGCGAAGTTTATGGATGGCCCCTTACCATCAGCTGGATTTCTCTCAAAATAATACAATTTTCGAGTGTGTAATTGAAAATTCCGCAACTCAAAGCAAGTGGAAAAGGAACAGGGAACGTAAAATTTCCAGATTTATTCTACAAAGCTGAAGATAAAAGGAATTCTAAAACTTTTCATTCTTTTTATTCAGAAAACTCTTTTAAACTTTAAAACGTCAGCCAGTGTGCCTTTAAACAGCTCTCCTGATAAGTACTCTTCGAATATACTTTACAATTCCTCAACTAAGGGGAAGGAATAAAAAGAACCGGAAGTGGATTTCAAGTCGTAACATGTTCAATATCCTTTGTGTATTTTATCTTTCCGTAAGGAAAAGCGGACCGCAAATCGTGAAGAAGAACCGCTAGGAAAAAAGCTTGGTGGAAAAAGGCAGCCTAGAGGAAAAAGTGGAATGCATCTTTTTACCGTGTGTATTACGAAATCCTGGAATTTGTAGAATGTTGAGTTGCTTTAAGCGTGAAAGGAGAGTATATATGCATTTTTTTGTTGCAAAACATACTTTACGGAAAATATGAAAGGGATTTAAAAAACGCTCTTCTAATCTCTTGGGTCGAAAATTGAGCTACTGTGTTCAACATTCGTTTTTTCTTAGATAATAATTAATTTTCTTATTTATTGTTTGAAAATTTATACATTTTTTGGTTAAAAATTATTTTTTGATCTGAAAATTTAATTATTCGATTTTTGGTTGAAAATGTAACCCCTATAAATTGAAAATTTAATTACTTGGTATGAAATTCATTTAGTTTGTTGGAAATTCGATATTTAAAGTAGAAAAGAATTTTTTTCTGTTGAAAATTCAGAGTTCATGTAAATTTTTTTTAAACATACTTAACTGAAAGTACGAAAGGGAAAGGGATTTTTAAAAAAAATTCTTAAAAATTCGTATTTTCTTAATTAAAAATCTTTTGGTTTGAGAATTTATCTTTTTTGGTTCAGGATTTTTTGTTTACAATTCTTCTTTTTTTTACCTGAAAATTTAACTATTCTTTTTTTTTTGAAATTTTATCTCTCTGGTAGAAATTTGAAATATTGTTTTAAAGATTAATTTTTTCTTGGTTGAGAATTAATTTTTTAAACTAAACATGTCACTTTTGGTTAAAACCGCAACTTTTTGGTTTTAAATTAATCTGCTCATTTTGAGGATACAATTTTATGTTAAAAATTCGGGTTTTCTTTACATTTAATTTGAAATTATTATCTTTTTTTTTGGTTGAAATATCAACTATTAGATTTTTCGTTGAGAACTAATCTTTCTTCGTTAAAAATTAACAACTTGGTTAAAAATTAAACTACTTTTAGAAAAATAAATTTTTTGTTGCTGAAGATTTATCATTTTAATTGAAAATAAATATTTTTAGGTCAGAAATTAAACTGTTTTTTAGAAAATGCTTAGTTTTTACTTGAAATTTCAACAATTTTGTAGAAAATAAAACCATTTAGTTTCAGCCTTAACGTTTTTTTTTAAATATCACTATTTGATCGTCGATTAATTTTATTTTGTTAAAAAATAATATTTCAGAACCAAAATGTTAACTATTTTTTACGTGCTTTGCCTTTTTGATTCAAAATTCAACAATTTTGTTAAAAATTTTCTTTGGTTGAAAATAAAACTATTGTGTTGAAAATCCCTTTTTTCATGGTTGCGAGTTAATTTTTAAAACTAAAAATGTAAGTAATCTATTTTTTAATAAAATTTGTTATTTGCATTTGAAAAATCAACTACTTGATTCAATGTTAAACACTTTTTTTAAAATATTTTTTTTTCTTGAATATAAAACAATTTGGTAGAGAAAAAAATTAGACTTGTAAATTTATCTTTTTTTGTTGAGGATTTAACTGTTTTGTTAACAATTCTTCTTTCTTTGCCTCAAAATTTCACTATTTCATTTTTGGATCAAAAATTTTTTTTTAGTTAAAAATTCAAATATTTTGTTAACAATTCAAATTTTTTATTGATAATTTATCTATTTTCCAGAGAGTTCAACTATTTTAGTAAAATTTCTTTTATTTTCGTTTAATTCAACTTGTGGGAAAATACTTCTTTGCAGAAAATTCTTCTTTTATGGTAGAAAAATCATCTCTTTTTAAAAAAAAAATTTTTTTTTGAAATTTGAAATTTTTCGGTTCAAAAATCATTTTCTTACTTAATATATTTTTTTTAATTCAAAATGTCTGTAAATTTTAATGCTACTATTTAGTTAAAACTTATTATTATTTTTTTTGTTGTTGAAAATTCATCTTTTTGGGTTGGAAATTTATCTCGTTTGATAGAAAATTAAAATATATCTAGAAACTTCAAATATTTTGTTGAAATGTTTTTTGTTTGGTTAAAAATTACATAATTTTACAAAAATGTTACTATTTCATCGAAAATAAACTTTTCTATTGAAAAATTATATTTTCGGTTTGATAACTGTTTTCTCACATACTTTATGTATTTGGTTTCAAAAATTAACTTTTTTGGTAAAAATGTATGTATTTTGTTAAAAAATTGTCTTTTTTGCCAGAAATTTATGTTTTTCATATATAACTGTTCTTCTTTATTTAAAATTTAAGTTTTATGTTTAAAATTTTTTTTGTATAGTGTAAAATTTAAGAATTCAACTTTTTTTAAATTCATATTTCTTTAAATATTTTTTTTTGTTAGAAAATTAATCTTGTTTGCTGAAGATTACTTTTTTTTAGTTCAGATTTTAACATGTTTCGTTGAAAATTCGTCTTTTTTGTTTGAAAACAGATAATTGAAAATTCGTTTTTTTTTAAACTATTTTGTTTTTTGTTTAACTATTTTGTTAAAAACTCTTTTCTTTTGCTTGGAAGTACAACTATTTGATTATTAATGAAACTGTTAAGTGAAAAATTAATTCTCGTTTTCCTTAAAAATTCTTGGTAGAAAATAAACTGTATTTTCATATAATTCAACTTTTTTCAAATGCATATTTCGCTGTTAAAATTTCAAATAGTTCAATAAAAATTAAACTGCTTTATTAAAAAATCTTTCTTTTTGTTGAAATTATTATTCTTGGTTGAAAATTTAACTATTTGGTAGAAAATGATTCTTTTTGGTTAATAACTAAATTTTATAATTGAGGATTCAAGTACTCTATCAAAATTTTCTTTTATTAGAAAATTCGTCCATTTTGTTGAAAATTAAACAAAGTGGATAAAAATTAATTCATCATGTTGAAAGTTCAACTATTTTTTTAGATATCAGTTTTTGCTCGAAAATTTAACCACTTTGTCAAAAATTCAGTCCTTTGAATTCAAAATTCATCTTTTAAGGTAAAAAAGTCTTCTTTTTAAATTTCGTTTTCATATTTAATTTAATATTCAAATTTTTTTTATTGATAATTCATCTATTTTCTTGGGGGTTCAACTATTTTGATAAAATTTCTTTTATTTTCGTTTAATTTAACTTGTGGGAAAATACTTCTTTGCAGAAAATTCTTTTTTTATAGTAGAAAAATCATCTCTTTTGGTGAAAAAAAACCTTTTTTGTTGAAATTTGAAATTTTTCGGTTCAAAAATCATCTTTTTACTCAAGAGTTCGTTTTCTTGGCTATAAAATGTTTGTAAATGTTAATGCTACTATTTAGTTAAAAATGCTAATGCTACTATTTATTTAATTCTTTTCTGTTTAAAATTCGGTGTTTATGTGAATTTTTTTTTGGAAAAACATACTTTACTGAAACTACGAAAAGAAAAGGGATTTTTAAAAAAATGTCTTAAAAATTCGTATTTTCTTGGTTAAAAATGAATTTTTTATTTATTGCTTGAAAGTTCAGTTTTGAAAGAAAGTTTTTTGTTTTAGGATTCAACTGTCTTGTTTACAATTATTCTTCTTTCATTATCCGAAAATTTAACTATTCTATTTTTGGTTGAAAAAAATTTTGTATAGTTGAAAATTCAAGTGTTTTGTTAAGAATTCAAATATTTTATTGATATTTCATCTATTTTCTTGAGGGTTCAACTATGTTGGTAAAATTACTTTTTTTATTTTGGTGTAATTCAACTTGCAGGAAAATAATTTTTTTTAGAAAATTCATCTTTTATCGTAGAAAAATCATCTCTTTTGGTGAAAAATAACCTTTTTTGTTGAAATTTGAAATTTTTTGGTTCACAAATCATTTTCTTACTCAATAGTTCGTCTTTTCGGTTTCAAAATGTCTGTAAATGTTAATGCTACTATTTATTTAAAATTATGATTATTTTTATTGTTATTAAAAATTTATCTCTTTTGATAGAAAATTAAAATATATTTCTAGAAACTTCAAATATTTTGTTAAAATTTTTGTTGTTTCGTTAAAAATTAATTTATTTTACGAAAATGCTACTATTTGATAGAAAATACAAATTATAAAATAAAATTGGTTTCAAGAATCAACATTATTGGTAAAAATTTATGCATTTTTTTGAAAAATTGTCATTTTGTCAGAACATTAATTTTTCATATAAAACTGTTCTTCTTTATTAAAAATTCAAGTTTTTCTTAAATTGTTTTTTTTGGGTTAAAAATTCATTGTTTTATCTGAAAATTTAAGCATTTCATTTTTGGTAGGAAATTTATACTCTTGTTTGCTGAAGATTCCTTTTTTTTTTATGTTTTAACCATTTCGTTAAAAAATTATCTTTTTTGTTTGAAAACAGATAATTGAATATTCGTTTTTTTTTTTAATAAAAACTTTTTCTTTAACTGAAAATGCAACTGGTCCATTTTTGGTTAAAGGAAAATATAGTTCCTATTAGAAAATTCAGAAATTTGGTTAAATATTTACCTTTTTATTAACAATTCATCCATTTGTTTGAAAATAATATTTTTTGTTGAAATTGGAAATTTTTAGATTCAAAATTCAACTTCTTTCCCCAAAATTTGTCCTTTTGGCTTGAGAATTAAGATTTTTAATTAAAAGTTTAACTATTTTGTTAAAACTCTTTTTCTTTACTTGAAAGTACAGCTATTTGGTTATTGATGAAACTGTTTAGTGTTTAAAAGTTTATATCTCTCGGTAGAAAATAAAACTGTATTTTTAGGTAATTAAACTTTTTGTTGTAAATTCGCTTTTCGTTGTTAAAAATTCAACTACTTCCTTAAAAATTCAATTATTTAGTTAAAAATGCAGTCCTTTGAATTGAAAATTCATCTTTTATGATCAAAAATATCTTTTTTTGTTGTTGAAAATTTATCTTTCTTAGTTGGAAACATGCCTTTTTGTTTAAAATTCAGGTGTTCTTGAAAATTTAATTACGTAAAATTGCAACTATTCGGTTAAAATAAAATTTTATTATTATATTTAATTTAATATTTTTTACAATTTCCCAACTGAAGGGAAAGCAAAATGAACAGAAGTGGATTTCAAGTTTTAACATTTTCAATAACCTTTGTGTATTTTATCTTTTCGCAAGGAAATACGGATCGCAAATCGCGGAGAAGAACCATGATAAAAAAATTGCTGAAAAAACAGCCTGAAGAAAAAACTACAATACCGCTTTTCACCGTGCGCAGTACGAAATTACGGAATTTGTAAAGTGTTGAGTTGCTGTTGACGTAAAAAGAAAATTTATATAAAATTTAGATTGATTTTAAAACCCACTTTACTGAAAGTACGAAAGAGAAAGGGATTTTAAACTACTCCATGTAAAAGAATCTATTTCATTTTGTGGCTTTAAATTTCCACTGAATTTATAGAACACAATAAAAAAACTATTTATAATGGAAGAGTGTACTATTATACTTTTGGTTTGCGATTAATCTCGCTTGGTTAAAAATTCTACTACAGTCGGACTTTAATATCAAGTACCTTGATCAGAGCCTTCCGAACACACACACCTTTGCATAGCGAATGAGCACGATAGCTGGCTCGCGTCGAGCAGCAGTGGGTTCTCCGATGCATGAAGCCGTTCGGACCGATTATCTTATCTCGTGCAATCAAATTAAAAAAGATAGCTTTAAAACCTCTTTTTCTGTTATAATCTCTACCTAACACGATATAAATACATATTTCTGAACGATCGTTTCGAGTTTGATCGCATCTCGATGTTTATCTTAAATGGTAGAAAGAGAGGTCCGATCGACATCAAGAAACGGAGTCACACTTCAGCGTTTTGTAATCTCAGTCTGACAAGTGTTGACGTGAGAATTGTGAAAACTTTGTTTTTCGTGGACAGTTAGTATGAAATTTATAAAAGTAATTGATTTACTGTTCAGTAACTTATTCGTATGCCTGGTTATGAAACTGCCAATACAGTATGCGCTATACTTAACAGTGCGTACTCCCCACTTGAAGTGTTGACGTGCGGTGTTTTGGTGAAAATAGTGATGTATTTTTTGAATACTGCTGCGTTCGAATGGTTTAAGTAAGCGAGAGACAGAAGTGATTCAGTATCTCGACTAAACATTCAGGAGAAATCTCTCATTTTAAACGAGATGCTGAACGTTCCGCAAACGTTTTAAGTACAAAAGGAGGAAAAACATTTATTTTAACGTTGAACAGGAAAAAACGTCTTCCTCGTTTCCATTAAATATATAGTTCACCCTTGTATCCGTATTATAAAAGAAAATTTCAAAATCTTTTTTCTACGCTGGGAAATAAAACGAGATTCATTCAGACTCCCGTGACTGTTTACGTTCAGAGTAATTGAATTGGAAAAGACCCTCAGAACCAAAACCGAGCTCCAATTAAAGTTCGACAGTATTGTGATAGAGATTTAATTGTTTTTATGAAAATATGCAAATACTTTGTAAAAAAGCAATTTTATATTGTTAAAAATTCAATTGTTAGGGTGAAAGTTAAATTAATTTGTTAAAGATTTTTTAAAATGATAATGTTGTTAATTTTTAATGAGATGATAATGTTTATTTATAGATTTTCTTTCATCCCTTTCGTTGAAAATTGAACTATTCAATTTTTAGAAAATTAATCTTCTTTAATAAAAAATAAACTTTTGGGTTAAAAGTTGAACTTTTATTTTGAAATTTTATCTCTCTGGTAGAAAATTGAAATATTGTTTTGAAGATTCATTTTTTCTTGGTCGAGAATTAAATTTCTAAACTAAACATGTAACTTTTGGTTGAAATTTGATATTTTTAATAAAAAATTTGTCATTTCCAGTTGAAAATTAGTCTATTTGTTTAAAAATGCAACTTTTTAGTTATAAATTAATCTACTTAGGCTGATGATACATTTTTATGTGAAAAATTCGGTTTTTTGTTACATTTAATTTGAAATTATTATCTTTTTTTTGGTTGAAATATCAACTATTAGATTTTACGTTAAGTACAAATCTTTCTTCGTAGAAAAATTAACAACTTGGTAAAAATGAAACTACTTTTAGAAAAATCAATTTTTTGTTGTTGAAGATTTATCATTTTAATTAAAAATAAATATTTTTAGGTCAGTAATTAAACTGTTTTTTAGAAAATTCTTATTTTTACTTGAAATTTCAACAATTTGGTATAAAATAAAACCATTTAGTTTCTACATTAACTTTTTTGTGGAAAATCTCACTATTTGTTTGCAAATTAACTTTTTTATCTTAACAAATAATATTTCTGAGCTAAAAATTTAAAATTTTTTGTACATGCTTTGCCTTTTTGACTTGAAAATTTAACAATTTTGTTAAAAATTCATTTTTCCGTGACACATTAATCTCTTTAATAATAAAAAATAATTATTTTATATTTAAAAGATTAAGCTTCTTGTTAAAAAAAAATCATCTTTTGGGCTGAATCTTGAATTTTTTTGTTGAAAATTCATCTCTTTGATTGAAATTAAAACTATTATTTTCAAAACCCCTTTTTTCATGGTTGCGAGTTAATTTTTAATACTAAAAATGTAAGTAATCCATTTTTTATTAAAATTTCTTTTTTTGCAATTGAAAAATCAACTACTTGGTTTAAAGTTAAACACTTTTTTAAAAATATTTTTTCGCTTAAAAATAAAATAATTTAGTAGAGAATTAAAATTCAACTTTAATAGAAAATTAATATTTTTGATTAAAAATGCATGTTTTTTATTTAAAATTTAACTATATTCACGAAATTTTATATATGTTATGGCTTAAAAATCAACTGCTTTGTTTGAAAATTGAACTAGTTTGTTAAGAATTCTTTTTTTCACCATCTTTCTGCAAAATCTGTTTTGGCCTTAATATCAATTTTAAAGGTTATTTGAAGGTCACATTGATTTTTTAAATATAAACCTCTATTTTTGACAATATATTCTAAAAGAGGGGAAAATTTTGCGTCCGAAATGATAGTTAGAGTCAATTGTCCCAAGGTCAAATAAAGGTTAAATCAAAGTCAAGCTTCAAAAATCATGCAGGATAAAATTTGTTTGTTTTATTCTTTTAACACGTTTGGGCAACACAAAGCTGGGGTGGATGAGGGACCAATGACTTTGAGAAACTTGACCTTGAGACATGTTTTGAAGGTCATTCGAAGGTCAAACCCACAAACCACACTTTGATTTACGAATGACCTTCCAAGTAGGCCTAAAGGTCAAGGTGATCAAGGTCTTTGGTCCCAAATTCACTCCAGCTTTGTGCTGCTCAAACTTGTTACAAAAATAAAACAAAAAAATCATATTCTGCATGATTCTTGAAATTTTTCTTTGATTTAATCTTTATGTAACCTTGTGAAACTTGATTCTTAACTATCATTTAGGACGTAAAATTTCTTGATCTTTCAGAATCTAATGTCAGAAATAAGGGGTTCTCATTTTAAAAAAATTAATGTGACCTTTAAATAACCTTGGAAATTGATCTCAAGGTCAAAAACGATTTTCCAGAAAGATGGCCCTATTGTCCTGAGCAACTTTGGGCTGAACAATTTTTTTTATCCTAATCAGGAACTAACTAAAGCCTGGCTCAAATACAGAAGAAGGGCCTAACTAGGCTTAAATAGTTTTTCTAGTCATAAGAAATAAAAAATCTAAACAGTGTCTTAAAGGGTCCTGATTAGTACTCACTAGTCCACTTATGCTAGTGGTATTCTGACTAATGCCCTACTTTAAATGGGGAAAAATAGGGGGATTTCTACATGGATTATTCCAGGATAAAATTAGGAATAATGACTATTTTTTTAAATATCTAATAATAAATATTTATATTATTTTTATTGTTTTATTATTTTTGTTTTTTATTTTCATTTATATTATTAAATATTTATATTATATTATATTTATTATAAGTAAATAATTAAATATCTAATAAGAAATTTGATTTTCGTTGGCTTATTTACTGATTATTTTGCTTATGTAACCCTACGTTCCTTTTATAATTATCTCTTGTAGACCCAGTTTCCTACCTCTGCTCAGCGGTATCATACTTCAAAGCTGAAAGCATGTTCATGTCAGAATACGAATCACAACCGGAGGTGGTTTATTATTGAGAAAAGAAAATGTCTACCTTCTGAAAGAATTTTCGCATTCCCTGGATCACCCGCTGATAGTATTTTGATACAAAATGCACGAGTCACATACAGCTAGAAAATTGTATATTCGAAAAGAAAATTTTTCTTTCGCGAAAATAAAATATTTTCCTCAGAGGAAATCTATAATTTACGTAACATATTTTTCGCCGATTTCTTACCCGATTAACAAAATAATCAGAAATCAGCATTTATTACCCCAGATTTTTCTGTGATTTGTTTATCGGATACTTTTTTAAACAATATTTTATATCTTCATTTTAACGAGCTCACAACACCCTATAGGAAATTATTATTATAAAAATTAAGAATATTGTACAACATAATGGTTTAATTATTGATTCACTGTGTATACCCAGCTCTCGGTTAAGCCACTCGCAGTTAATACTTTTGCTGAAAAACACCAACAAAGTGGCAAAAAGGCGCAGTGCGCGGGTACTCAAATGCGGAGATTGCGCAATATTATAAATTTCAATTAAAAAATGGTTCAGTACGTGAACTAATTATCTAAAATATGTAGTTTTATTTTTATATTAAAGGGAATTCTATGGGGTTTTAAAATAATTAATTAAAAAATGCAGTTTTCAATAGAATATTTAAATTTTAAAGCAAACAGGAGAATACAACTTTTTTCAATGAGTAGTTCAACTTTCACCCAAGTAGTTGAATATTTGACCAAAAAAGATTCATTTTTAACACAAAAATTAATTTTTAAGCAAATAATTTAATTTTCTGCCTAGAAATTTGAATTTTTAAAGAAAGATTTAATAGTTGATGTTGCAATAAAGAATGTAAACTTTTGACAAAAAAATTTATTATTTAAATTTTTAAATAAAAAAGTGATTGTCGATAAAGAAAAAAAAATTTCAACAAAACAGTTAAATTTTCAGTCAAATAGGTGAATAAAAAAATACATACATAAATTAGTTAAACTTTTAAAGAAAAATATGAATTTTCAAAACAGCAATGAACAGCAATGAAAAAATTTTTTTCAATAAAATAGTTAAATTTCCAACCGCGGGAATAAATTTTCAACTAAAATAGTGAATCTTTTAAAAAATTATATTTCATGCAAAATGTTTGGCATTATACTAAAGAGTTAAATTTTCAACGAAAAAAAAGATTTTTTAGCCATGAAAATTAATTTCCTATAAAAAAGATAAATTTTCAACAAAATTAGTTATTTAAAATAATAGTTTACCAAAAATAAAACGAATTTTGAACAAAATAGTCCCATTTCCAAAAAAGAGATAAATTTCAAAAAAATAAATTTTTAAAAAAGTAGTTAAGAAAAAAACGATCTTTTAACCAAACAGTACCATTTTTAACTAGAGAAAATCAATTGTCAACAAGGAATATTAACTTTTTACAAAAAGTGAAATATTTAAATTTTTAATTAAAAAAGTAATTGTCGGTCAAGAAAAAAAACAATTTTCAATAAAACAGTTAAATTTTTTTTCAAATAGGTAAATAAAAAAATACATTTTTAATAAAGTAGTTAAACTTTCAACCAAGTAGTTGAACTTGTGATCAAAAAAGATAAATTTTTGATTTTATAGTCGAATTTTCTACCAAATTAGTTGAAATTCTAAAGAAAAATATGAATTTTCAAAACAGCAGTGAACAGCAATGAAGAATTTTTTTTCAATCAAATAGTTAAATTTCCAACCAAAAAAAAACGATTTTTTAGTTAACCAAAAATGAAACGAATTTTAAATTAAGTAGTTACATTTTCAAATAATAATTAGATTTTGAACCTATTGTTGGGATTTTAAACAAATTAAATTAATTTTAACTAAAAAATTAACTTTTAAGAAAAAAACGATCTATTCACCCAATAGTACCATTTTAAACTAGAAAAAAATCAGTTGTCAATAAAGAATACCTACTTTTGACCAAAAAGAGAATATTTAAATTTTTAAGTAAAAAAGTAATTCTCGATCAAGAAAAAAAAACAATCTTCTGCAAAAGAGTTAAGTTTTCAATGAAATAGGTGAATAAAAAAATTCATTTTTAATAAAATAGTTAAACTTTTAACCAAGTGGTTGAGCCGGTGACCAAAAAGATGAATTTCTGATGCTATAGTCAAATTTTCGACCAAATTAGTGAAACTTTTAAAGAAAAATATGAATTTTCAATAACAAAAAATGAATTTTTGATAAAGCAGTTCAACTGTCAAGCAAATAGTTTACTTTTTGACCAAAAAGATAAAATTTAAATTAAGTTGTTACATATTCAAATAATAATTAGATTTAGAATTTGAACTAGAAAAATTAACTTTTAACAAAAAAACGATCTTTAAACCCAATAGTACCATCTTAAATGAGAGAAGATAAATTGTCAATAAAGAATATCAACTCTTGACTAAAAATGGAATATTTGAATTTTTAAGTAAAAAAGTAATGCTCGATCAAGAAAAATTTTTTTTTTCAACCAAACAGTTAAATTTTTAATCAAAAAGGTACATAAAAAAATACATTTTTAATAAAGTAGTTAAACTTTCAACCAAGTAGTTGAACCTGTGACCAAAGAAGATGAATTTTTGATGTTATTGTCGAATTTTCTACCAAATTAGTTGAACTTTAAAAAAAAACTATGAATTTTTAAAACAGCAGTTAATTTTCAAGGAAATAGTTTAATTTTGAATAAGAAAATCTGAATTCGCTTTAAAACATGTATTAGTTGAAATTTGAATTAAAAAGGTTTTAATCTAAAGTCAAAAACAGTTGAATGTGACAAAAAAATGAAATTTTGACCAAATAGTTAAATTTTCAGCTATAACAGATTAATTGCCAATTAGGAATATTCAATTTTGACAAAAAATTAAATTTTTACATATTCATGTAACAAAGTAATTTTCAATCAAGAAATTTCATGTAAAATGTTCGAAATTATACTAAATAATTAAATTTTCAACAAAAAAACGATTTTTATAGCTATGAAAATTAATTTACTATAGAAAAGATACATTTTCAAAAAAAGTCGTAATAAAACAAAATTTAACCAAAAATGAAACGAATTTTGAACAAAATAGTTCCCTTTCCAAATGAAGAGATGAATTTTTAACAAAAAAAATGAATTTTTGATAAAGCAATTCAACTATCAACCAAATAGTTTACTTTTTGACCAAAAAAATGAATTTTAAATTAAATAGTTACGTTTTTAAATAATAATCAGATTTTGAACCTATTATTAGGTTTTTAAAACAAATTAAACAAATTTCAGCTAAAAAAATTATCTGTTAACAAAAAAACGATCTTTTAACCCAATAGAACCATTTTAAACTGAAGAAAATCAATTTTCAATCAAGAATATCAACTTTTAACAAAAAATGAAACATTTAAATTTTTAAGTAAAAAAGTAATGCTCGATAAAGAAAAAAAAATTTGAATAAAACAGTTAAACTTTCAACCAAGTAGTTGAATCTGTGACCAAAAAAGATTAATTTTTCATGTTATAGTAGAATTTTCTACCAAATTAGTTGAAATTTTAAATAAAAATATTAATTTTCAAAACCGCAGTTCATTTTCAAGGAAATAGTTTAATTTTCTATAAACAAATCTGAATTCGATCTGAAACATGTATTAGTTGATATTTCAATTAAAAAAGGTTTTAATTTGAAGTCAAGAACAGTTGAATTTGACAAAAAAAAAAACGAAATTTTGACCAAACAGTTCAATTTTCAGCTAAACCAGATCAATTGCCAATAAAGAACATTAAATTTTGACGAAAAATTAAATATTTACATATTCATGTAAAAAAGTCATTCTCAACTAAGAAAAATTTTTTTTCAGTAAAAGAGTTAAATTTTCAACCACGGGAATGAATTTTCAAAAAATATGGTGAATATTTAACAAATTAAATTTTATGTAAAATTTTTGACATTATACTAAATTGTTTCATTTTCAACAAAAAAAAAAAAGATTTTTTAGCCATGAAAATTAATTTGCTGTAAAAAAGATACATTTTGAACAAAATTCGTAATTTAAAAAAAAGTTTACCAAAAATGAAACGAATTTTTAACAAAATAGTTCCATTTTCAAATAAAGAGATTAATTTTCAAAAAAAAAAGAATTTTTGATAAAGTACTTTAACTATCAAGCAAGGAGTTTAATTTTTGACCAAAAAGATTAATTTTAAATTAAATAGTTACATTTTTAAATAATAATTAGATATTCAACCTATTGTTAGGATTCTTAAACAAGTTAAATAATTTCAAATAAAAAAATTATCTGTTAAGAAAAAAACGATCTTTTAACCAAACAGTACCATTTTTAACTAGAGAAAATCAATTGTCAACCAGAAATATCAACTTTTTACAAAAAGTGGAATATTTAAATTTTTAAATAAAAAAGTAATTCTCGATCAAGAAAAAAAAAAGAATTTTTAACAAAACAGTTAAATTTTCAATCAAAAAGGTAAATAAAAAATACATTTTTAATAAAGTAGTTAAACTTTTAACCAAATACTTAAACCTTTGACCAAAAAAGATGATCTTTGTATGTTATAGTCGAATTTTGCACCACATTAGTTGAACTTTTAAAGAAAAATATAAATTTTCAAAAAAGCAGGTAATTTTCAAGCAGATAGTGAAATTTTGACTAAGTAGTAAAATTTTCAGCTAAACCAGATCAATTGTCAATAAAAAATATTAAATTTTGACCAAAAATTACATGTTTACATATTCACGTAACGAAGTAATTCTCAATCAAGAAATTTTCTTCAATAAAATATTTCAATTTTTAATTGAAGTAGTGAATCTTTAAAAATGTTAAGTTTCATACAAAATTTTTGGCATTATACTAAATCGTTACATTTTCAACGAAAAAAAACAAACGATTTTTTAGCCATGACAATTAATTTACTATAAAAAAGATACATTTTCAACAAAATTCGTAACTTAAAAAAAAAGTTTACCAATAATTAAACGAATTTTAAATAAAATAGTTCCATTTCGAAATAAAGAGATTATTTCTAATCGAAAAAATGAATTTTTGATAAAGTAGTTCAACTATCAACCAAATAGTTTAATTTTTGACTAAAAAGATGAATTTTAAATTAAATAGTTACATTTTTCAATAATAATTAGATGTTGAATCTATTGTTCGGATTTTTAAACAAATTAAATAAATCTCAACTGAAAAAACGACCTTTTAACCCAATAGTACCATTTTACACTAAAGAAAATCAGATGTCAATAAAGAATATCAACTTTTGGCCAAAAATGGAATATTTGAATTTTTAAATAAAAAAGTAATTCTGGATCAAGAAAAAAAAACAATTTTCAACAAAACAGTTGATTTTTTAATTGAAAAGGCAAATAAAAAATTACATTTTTAATAAAGTAGTTAAACTTTCAACCAAGTAGTTGAACCTGTGACCAAAAAAGATGAATTTTTGATGTTATTGTCGAATTTTCTACTAAATTAGTTGACCTTTGAAAGAATAAAATTCATTTTCAAAGCAGCAGTTAATTTTCAATGAAATAGTTTTGATTTTCTATGAAGAAATCTGAATTCACTTTGAAACATGTAATAGTTAATATTTAAATAAAAAAAGGTTTTAATTTGAAATCAAGAACAGTTGAATTTGACACAAAAAAACGAAATTTTCATTAAATAGTTTAATTTTAAGCTAGACCAGATCAATTGCCAATAAAGAATATTAAATTTTGACCAAAAATTTAATGGCTATATATTCAAGGAACCAAGTAATTCTCAACCAAGAAAAAATTTCTTTTCTAATAAAATAGTTAAATTTTCAACCACGGGAATGAGTTTTCAACTAAAATGGTAAATATTTTTAAAAATTAAATGTCATGCACAATGTTCGACAGTATACTAAATAGTTAAATTTTCAATGAAAAAAAAAAGTTTTTTCAACCATGAAGATTAATTTACTATAAAAAAGATACATTTTCAACAAAATTGGTAATTAAAAAAAAAGTTCACCAAAAATGAAACGAATTTTGAAAAAAATAGTTCCATTTCCAAATAAATAGATGAATTTTCAACAAAAAAATTTTTTGATACAGTAGTTTAACTATCAACCAAGGAGTTTAATTTTCGACCAAAAAGACGAATTTTAAATTAAGCAGTTACATTTTTAAATAATAATTAGATTTTGAACCTATCATTAGGATTTTTAAACAAATTAAATAAATTTTAACTAAAAAATTTAACTTTTAACAAAAAAACGACCTTTTAACCCAATAGTACCATTTTTAACTAGAGAAAATCAATTGTCAATATATAATATCAACTTTTGACCAAAAATGGAATATTTAAATTTTTAAATAAAAAAGTAATTCTCGATCAAGAAAAAAAAGAATTTTTAACAAAACAGTTAAATTTTCAATCAAATAGGTAAATAAAAAAATACATTTTCAAATAATAATTAGATTTTGAATCTATTATAAGGATTTTTAAACAATTTAAATAAATTTTAACTAAAAACAATAACTTTAAACAAAAAACGATCTTTTAACCCAATAGTACCATTTTTAACTAGAGAAAATCAATTGTCAATAAAGAATATTAACTTTTGACCAAAAATGGAATATTTATATTGGTAAGTAAAAAAACTAATTCTCGATAAAAAAAACAATTTTCAACGAAACAGTTAATTTTTTAATCAAAAAGGTAAATAAAAAAATATCTTTCTAATAAAGTAGGTAAACTTTCAAGCAAGTAGTTGAACTTGTGACCAAAAAATATGAATTTTTAAAACAGCAGTGAACAGCAATAAAGAATTTTTTTTCAATAAAATAGTTAAATTTTTAACCACGGGAATGAATTTTCAACTAAAATGGTGAATCTTTAAAAAAATTAAATTTGATGCAATATTTTCGAAGTTATACTAAATAGTTAAATTTTCAATGAAAAAAAAACAATTTTTTATTTATGACAATTAGTTTACTATAAAAGAGATACATTTTCCAAAAAATTCGTAGCAAAAAAAAGTTAACCAAAAATGAAACGAGTTTGGAACAAAATAGTTCCATTTCCAAACAATGAGATTAATTTTCAACAAAAAAAATGAATTTTTGATAAAGTAGTTCAACTATCAACCAATTAGTTTCATTTTTGACCTAAAAGATTAATTTTAAATTAAATAGTTACATTTCCAAATAATTACTATTATTAATTATTTATATTA
>JAAAKG020201159.1:0-23538 GCA_010014905.2 Druon quercuslanigerum | reverse complement strand
AATTTTTTTATTTATTTTTTTATTTATGGTTTAATAATATTTTTTATTATTTATTTTTAATTCACTTGACGTTTTTTAATTGACTTGACTTTCTATAAATTAACTCTTTTCTACTCAATTCAATGGATTTTTTTTTAATTTTTAAAAGTGCTAATTTAATTGATCCAGAGAAGCAATTGATAAAATGTTTAAAGAATTGGAAATATTTCAAGTTATTGTATTTTTAATTTCCTTGGAATTTTCAAGAGCTTTAAAAAGTTTCAAGGAAATATAAAGGATTTTAAATAATTTGGATTATTTAAAAATATTACAAATAATTTTTTTTATTGATCTAAGTAATTTAATGTAATTTAAAATACTTGAAGACATTGTAAAAGGATTCGAAATATTTTAAGAAATTTTTTAAGATTCTAAGGCATTTTCAAGAAATTTAAAGAATTTCAAGGGATTTCCAAGCTTTCCAACAATTTTAATCGATTTTAATGTTTTAATGGATTTCAAAGAATTTTTCAACAGAAATGAGTGATTTCGTTGGGTTTTGAAGGTTTGAAGACATTTACAAATATTTTTTTTTACAATTTATTTGTAATTCGCCCTGAATTCTTATTAATTTATCCTAAATCCTTAAAAAAAATTTGATTTCTAAATTCACTCCAGCCTACTCAACTCAATTAATTTTTTCATGCTTTTGTATTTTTTTCAATTCAATTGATTGCATTTTAAATTCAGGTTGAGTTTTTCTGAATTTTATCTAATTCTTGTCATTTCTTTTAAATTTCTCTCAATTCACTCCAAATTTATTGTCATTTATCAATTTTTTTTCGATTCTTAAAATTATTCTAATTTATTTGAATTCTTTTGAATTTATCTTTGATATTTGATTTGAAATTTTTCTTCGAATTCACCCTGAATTATTTTAAATTCATTGAAATTTTCTTAAATTTTTTTAAATTTACTTGAAGTCTTCTAAATTCACTGAAGTCTACTTTATTCAGTGAATTTTATTGAATTTTTAAAAGTTTTTATTTCATTGATCTTGAAGTCTATTAAATTCACTTTTAATTCTTAGACATTTCATCAAATTATTTAAATTCCCTTGAATTTCTCTAAGCTTAGTTTAAAGTTACTGAATTCAATTAAGTTTTTAAAAAATTGTTTTCAATTTATTTGTTTTTTTTTTAATTCACCTTGAATTTTTATTATTTTCATTAAATTCTTCTCTTTGATCTTAAATTTCTCTAAATTCAATCCAGTTTTACGGAAATCAATGGAATTTTTTTATCCTTGAACATTTTTCTCAGTTCATTTGAATTCTTTAAAATGTAAATTGAATTTTTCCGAAATCTGCTGCATTTATCCTGAATTTATTTCCTTCTGAGCCCAAAAAAAGTACCCTTTGGTCCCTATATTTTTCCCGTAGGGACAGTGAGGCCTGGCATAGGAAAAAGGCTTCAGAATCTGCCTTTCTTTCCTTATTTTTCTTTCATAAATTTTTGAACTAATAATTGACTGCAATTTCTAATTACATTTGTTTTTTAAAATTATTTTAAGGTACAAATATCGACTTTGAGATAAGAGTAAAATCACATCAAGATGGAATAAGCCAGTTAGTGGACAGATTTGTGCGACATTCACAGATCTCGAAAATCGAGAAAAATGATGATGTTATGGTGATGCATACGGAAGTTACTCCTGACGGTTTGAAAATAACGGAAACGGTACGTTTATTTATAAAATTGTATCTAAATTAATTGATGAAGTTATCCAGGAGTCTTAAAGACCTGCAGGTGGCCTGGAATTCGGAATTTTTCATATTTTTTTTTACTTTTACAATAAATATCGCCTCGCTCTTCGAAAAAAAATGTTTTTGGTATTTTGCTCAATCTTTTTTTTGTTGAATATTCTAGCCTTGTTGAAAATGACTTTTCTCGGATAGAAAATCCATCATTTTGGATAAAAAATTTATGTTTTGGTAGAAAAATCATATTTTTGGGTTGAAATCTTCTTCTATGGTTGGAACTTAATTCTTTTTAGTTCTTTAGTTACAAATTCTACTATTTGGTTGAAAATTTAATTATTTTGTTAAAAATTCAACTAATTTGTTAAAAAGTCATATTTTTTTCATTGAAAATTTATCTTTCACGGTTGAAATTTAATTCTTTATAATTGAAAAGTCTACTATTGCATTTTGGGTTCAGAATTGATCTTTTTTGTTAAAAAATTCTATTATTTGGTAGAAAATTTTATTTTTTGGTCGAAAATTCAACTATTTTGTTAATAATTAATCTTTTTTAGTGTAAAATTTTATTATTTTGTTCGTTAGTAATAATTATGTTGTTGACAATTTATCTTTTATTGTTAAATGTTCATTCTATGTAATTAAAAATATTTTTGGTTTAGAATTCATCTACTTTGATTACAAAATGATTGAAAATTTGTCTTTTCTTATTGAAAATTCATCTTTTGATAGAAAAGTCATCTTCTTTGGTTGACAATGTACTTTTTCCGGTTGAAAATTAATTCTTTATAATTGAAAAGTCTATTATTGTATTTTGGTTTCAGAAGTCATCTCTTTTGTTTCAAAATTCTATTTGATGGACAAATTTTATTTTTGTTCGAAAATTCAACTATTTTGTTAAATTCAACTAGTTCGTATATTTTGTAAATCGACAAATTTTTGTCGGAAATTTTATTAATCGAGGTTTTTCCAATTCAATAAGATTATAAACTATTTAGGAATTTCGTTAATTGGGAATTATATTATTCTTGAATATTCACATTCGGTAATATTATAAATTGCGAGGAATTTTATTATTTGAGGATTTTTCCAATTCAGCAATATTATAAACTATTCGGCAATTTTTTTAATTGGGAATGTTATTCTTCGGGAATGTTATAATTTGGGAATTTTTTAAGCTGAAAATTCAACATTTCAATAAAATTTAACTTTTTTGCAAAAAATTCATATTTTGAAGTGGAAAATTCATCCGTTTTGTAGAAAATTCATCTTTTTGGCTCAATAGATTTAACCGTGTGGTCGAAAATACAACTATTTGCTTAAAAATTAACTTTTTTGAAGAGTTTTTTTATTTTTTGTGCGCAAATTCAATTGTGTTGCAGAAAATTTGGTCTTTTTGGCTAGAAAATTTAACGATTTTAGTAAAAAATTTAAGTATGTTGATAAAAATTAATTTTTTTGTTGATGTTGAAAATGCACATTTTTTAATTGAAAGTTAAACTACTTTGGTGAAAATGAACTTTTTTATTATAAATTTAACTGTCCTCTAGAAAAGTCGACTTTTTGCATTAAAATGAAAGTATTTGGTTCAATTCGTGTTTTCTAATTCAACTATTTTGATGAAAAAAATCAACGATTTTGGTAGAAAATTCAAATGTTTGGTTGAAATAATCTTCTTTGTTGAACATTCATGTTTTCAAGTTAAAAACTGACTTTTTTGGTAGGAAATTCGTGTTCTAGGCTTAAGAGTCAAAAAATGTCGTTGAAAATGTAACTATTTACATGAAAATTATTATTTCTCATTGAAAATTTTCGGTTTAAAAATTTAACTTTATGGAAAATTGAACTTTGTGGTTGAAAATTAACTTTTTTGGTGAAAATCTATATTTTTTGGTCAAGAATTGAACTATTTGTTTAAAAATGAACTTTTTCTGTTGAAAATTTTACTATTCGGGGATTTTCTAGTTCATTAATATTATAAACTATTCCGAAAATTGGTTAATCAGGAATTTTCCGATTCAGCAATATTATAAACTATTCGGATACTTTTTTGATCAGGAATTTTATTTTTCGGGATTTTTCTGTCGGAAATTTGAATATTTAAGAATTTTCAAATTCAATATTATTATAAAATGCCGGGAATTTTCAAATTCGGTAATATTATAAGCTTTTCGGAAATTTTTTTAATCGGGAATTTTATTATTTGGCAATCTGTCGGAAATTTTATTATTCGGGAATGTTATAATTCGGGAGTTTTCTGTCCGAAATTTCATTATTTGGAAATTTTCAAATTCGGTAATATTATAAAATATTTGGAAATGTTGTTAATCAAACGTTTTTCAGTTCGGGAATCTTCTAGGTTGGATATTTCATAAATCGAAAATTTTCTGCAGGAAATGTTATTTTTCGGGGATTTTCCAATTCAATAATATTATAAAATGCCGGGAATTTTATTATTTGGGAATTTTCGAATTCCTTAATATTATAAATTGTCGGGAATTTTATTATTCGGGGATTTCCCGATTCAGCAATATTATAAACTATTCGGAAATTTTGTTAATCTGGAATTTTATTTCTCGAGAATTTGATTGTTTGAGAATTTTCAAATTCAATAATATTATAAAATGCCGGGAATTTTATTATTCGGGAATTTTGAAATTCAGTAGTACTATAAACTGTCGGGAATTTCCGATTCAGAAATATTATAAATTATTCGTAAATTTTTTGAATCGGGAATTTTATTATTCGGGAATTTTATTATTCGGGAATTTTATTATTCGGGAATTTTCTGCTGGAAATTTTATTATTTGGGTATTTTCCAATTCAATAATATTATAAAATGCCGGGAAGTTTATTTTTCGGGAATTTTCAAATTCGGTAATATTATAAATTGTCGGGAATTTTATTATTCGGGAATTTGATTATTTTAGAATTTTCAAATTTAATAATATTATAAAATGCCGGGAATTTTATTATTCGAGAATTTTCAAATTCGGTAATATTTTAAATTGTCGGAAATTTTATTATTCGGGAATGTTATAATTTGGGAGTTTTCTATCCGAAATTTAATTATTTTGGAATTTTCAAATTCGGTAATATAATAAGCTGATTGTAAATGTTTTTAATCAAGAATATTTCAATTCGGGAATCTTCTAGTTTGGAGATTTCATGAATAGAACATTTTCTGTAGGAAATGTTATTTTTCGGAGATTTTCCAATTCAATAATATTATAAAATCCCGAGAATTTTCAAATAAACTGTCGGGAATTTTATTATTCGGGAATTTTCCGATTCAGCAATATTATAAACTATTCGGAAATTTTTTTATTCCGGAATTTTATTTCTCGGGAATTTGATTATTTGAGAATTTTCAAATTCAATGATATTATAAAATGCCAGGAATTTTATTATTCGGGAATTTTCAAATTCGGTAATAGTATAAATTTTCGGAAATTTTATTATCCGGGGATTTTCCGATTTAGCAATATTATAAACTATTCGGTATTTTTTTTAATCGGGAATTTTATTATTCGGCAATTCTCTGCGGAAAATTTATTATTTGGGAATTTTAAAATTTGTTAATATTATAACTGTTTGGAAATGTTGTCAATCAAACATTTTTCAATTCGGGAATCTTCTAGTTTGGAGATTTCATGAATCGAAAATTTTCTGCCGGAAATTTTATTATTCGGGGATTTTCCAATTCCATCATATTATAAAATGCCGGGAATTCTATTATTCGGGAATTTTCAAATTCGGTAATATTTATAAATTGTCGGAAATTTTATTATTCGTGGATTTTCCGATTCAGCAATATTATAAACTATTCGAAAATTCTTTTATTCGGGAATTTTATTATTCGGGAATTTTCTGTCGGAAATTTTATTGTTTGGGAATTTTCAAATTCGTTAATATTATAAACTGTCGGGAATTTTATGATACGAACTTTTTTCAGTTCCTATATTTTATAATTCGACAATTGATGTATTTGATTAAAACTGATGTATTTTATTTCTTAGGTTCTCCCCTACAAAATGCTGAACGCTGCCGAGGATCCTGAGCTGAATAAACCAGGAGCAAAACTGAAGAAACTGCGAGAAGAACTAGAGCAAAAAATGTCGAGCAAGCGTAATGAAGAGTGGCGGCAAAAAGAAGAAGCTTCGAAAGCACTCGACGAATATCTCGGTGACGAAATGGAACCCGAAGACAAAGATGAATTACTGCTGGATGATGAGGAGGACATGGACGAAGAGAGTGGCGAAAGCGAGCCGGAAGAGAACGATATTATCATCAAAGAGAAGAAAAAATCGAATTGTCAGTTTGCCGATGAAGAGGCTGAAGTGAGTGAAGATGAAAATCTGCCCAACGGAGAAAGAGAAGAGGACGAGGATGAAGAATACGAGGGGGATGAAGAAGAATTCGAGGAAGATGTAGAGAAAGAAGATGACGATGAAGATGAAATAGAAGCTGATGACGAAGAGGAGAATGAGGACGAGGAACAGAAAGATGGAGATCTGGCTCATCCGAAAAAACTTACACGCATAACCGCAGCTTTTGAAGACGATTCCAATCAGTCAGAACCTGAAAATCCCGAAAAGGAGTCTGCCAATCTCAAGGAAGTGAATCAAGAATCAAGAAAAAAGTTCCAGCGAACGAAAACCGATGTCGACATGTTTGGAGACGTGAGCGACGACTGGACAAGTGACAATGACGATGAAATGCGTCCGAAAATGAGCGAGAGAGCGTCCCTAACTTGTCAAACTCCACTCGTTGAACCGAATCGTTTAAGTCTGATCTCTCCCATCACTCAACTCTCAGCTCTGAATAAAAATTCCTCCGATTCCGCTACCAAGGATTCGGCATTCAAAGAAGGAGATACCTTGAATGAGATGAACGATTCCCTCTCGCAGGAGCCAAGTTCTCTAAATCTCGAGAAATTGTGCGGATTACAGAAAAAATTATTCCAAGACGCCCCGGACGCGGTCAATGTTGACGAGTTGATGGACCTGTGTTCTGGTAAGTTCAGCGAAACGCCGCCAGTTCGAAAAGATCTTCATCCTCTAATGAATCCTTCAACTCAGTCGAGAGTTACCGACTCGCAGCTACTAGATCTCTGCTCAGGAACTTTCTCTCCAGTGCCACTCGCCAAGGAATCGGAAAAAGTCTTTGGAATTGATGAAAATTCGCAGGACATGAAGTTGACTTTAGATGACGAATCGAGAAGTCCAACGAAAGCTTCGCCGAAGAAGACGCCTGATTTAAAGCTGCTGGCTAGCAGATTGAAAGTTGTTTCCTCCGACGAGGAGGAGGATGAGGAGACGAAGAAGGGAAAGCAGATGAAGAAGAAGAAGATACAAAAATTGGTTTTATCGGACGATGAAGAAGAAACTGGTGCAAACAAAGTTACATATTCATCCGAGGAAGAGGAGGAGGAATATAAGGAAGAGGAGGAGAGAGAAGAGGAGGAAGAGCAGTTTATCGATTATGATTCCGAAGAGAATGAAGTCGTGATGATTCCGAAAAAGGACATCAAGAAAGTGGCGAAGAACTTTTTGGAAAATGAAGCCGAGTTGAGTGAAAGTGATTGGGACTCGGCTGATGAGGATGAAAAGGGCTTGGACCGACTTGAAAAAGAGGAGGGAGACGACGATGTCATTGATGAGGATCAGATGAGAAATCAGCTGGGAAAAATTCACGCGCGACAAGTTTTGGACGATGATCAGCGAGAGGTGAGATTGTTGCAAGATATGCTTTTTGAGGACGGAGATTTGCATTCGGAGGGCGCTGGTCGCGAGAGGAAATTCAAGTGGAAGAATATTGATGGTTTGGGTGCCGTCTGGGACGAATCGAAGGGACCGGAAGACCAAGATTTGATCGCTGAAGCGATGGAAGATACGAATGAGATTGAGCTGAGAAAAAGGAGATTTGAGCAGCAGCAGTTTCTGGAAAAACAGAAACAAAGTTCGCAGGATGATATCGAGGATGATTTAAATGACAGTCCGATTTTTAAAGTGGGACTGAAAGTTGTCAATGCTGTAAAATGTGGCACGAGTTTCTCGAAGACGGAAGAGTCGCTGCTTCTGAAATCGAAGAAACCTTTGGCTCCGAGTATCATTCCAAATTTGCTGGAAAAACCGGCGAAAGTCAAGGCTTCTACGATACAGGTAACTTTTTTTATATTTTTATTCTTAGCTTTATTATAGAAAGTGATCCTGGACAATGTTTGAAACTTTTTTTTTGAGTGATTACACTATTTTGCTACTATTGCGATAAAAATGATAGTTTTTTTTGTTTTGAAAAATATTGTTAAACTTGTTTGCTTATTTGCTAAAATAATATCAGAGCAAGAATTTTGCGTTGAATTTTAATCAGAAAAAAATTTTTAAAATTGAAATTTAAAATCCTAATTTATTTTCAAATTGCAATCCTTGATTGTTGGATATTTTTAAGCTGAAAACACGCTATCTTTTTGGCTAGAAAATTGACCTTTTTGGACGATAATTAGATTTTTTTGTTGCAAATTTAGTCTCCTAAAAAAGTCGTCTTTCTGATACGAAAATTAAAACTATTTGGTTAAAAATTATTATTTTTTTTTTGCTAATTCAACTATTTTGGTAAAAATATAAACAATTTTAGTAGAAGTTTGGTTGAAAATGAACCTTTCTGTTGAAAATTCATATTTTTTGGTCAAGAATTCAACTACTTGTTTAAGAGTGAACTTTTTTGTTGCAAATTCATATTTACAAGTCAAAAATTGAATTGTTTTGTAGAAAATTCGTATATTTGTCTCGAAAGTTGAACATTTTCTTAGAAAATTTAACTATTTACTTTAAAATGAACTTTTTTGCTAAATTTTCTTATTTTCGAGTTGAAAATTCAACTATTTGGTTGAAAATTAACTTTTCTGGTTGAAATTGATATTTTTTGCTCAAGAATTAAACTGTTTGTTTCAAAATAAACTGTTATAATGAAAACATTTATTTTCGGAATAAAAATTCAATTGTTTTGTAAAAAATTCATATTTCGGGCTTTAAAATTAAAGTATTTTGTTGAAATTAATTTTTTTTTTTAGTTTAATATTCAACATTTCATTAAAAATTAACTTTTTCATGATAACTCAATCGTTTTGTAGTCAATTAATCTTTTTGGCCTAAAAGTTTAAATGCTTACTCGAAAATTCAACTATTTGCTTTAAAATGAAATTTTTTATTTTCGGGGAGAAAATTTAACTGTGCTGTAGAAAAATGTTCTTTTTGGATCGAAAATTAAATTGTTCGGATGAAAACTAATATAATGCGACCAAATGCATTTTTTTTTATCAAAAATTTAACTAATTTAGAGAAAATTAACTTGTTTGTTAAAAATTCAATTGTTTTGTAGAAAATGAAAATTTTTTCTTAAAAATTCGTGTTTTCGGATTGAAAAAAAATTTTCTAGAAAATTCTGTTCATCAGCATTTTATTAGTTCATAATAAAAGTGTTTAGGTTACTCTTTTTTTAATTTAACGATTTTGGTTTAAAAAAATCAACTATTTTGATAGAAAATTCAAATGTTTGGCTAAAAAAAAACATTTTGTTGCAAATTTCATATTTTTAAGTTAAAAATTGAATGTTTTACAGAAAATTCATCTTTTTGACTTGAAAGTTGAACAATTTCGTAGAAAATTTAAATATTTACTTGAAAATTACCTTTTTTTAAAAATTTTATTTTCGGGTTAAAACTTCAACTGTTTTATAGAAAATTCAACTGTTTGCTTAAAAATGATCTTTTTTGGTTAAAATTAATATTTTTTGGCCAAGAATTGAACTGTTTGGTTAAAAATTAACTTTTCTGCCTAAAATTCTTATTTTCGGAATAAAAATTCAGTTGTTTTGTAGAAATGTCGTATTTTGGTCTTAAAAATTAATGTATTTTATTGAAATTAATTTTTTTGAGTTGAAAATTCAACATTTCGTTAAAAATTAACTTTTTTTGATGACAATTCAATCTTTTTGTAGAAAATTTATCTTTTTTTTTTTTAAAGTTTAAGTGCTTGTCGAATAGATATATAGAAATTTATTATTTTTGTCTAGAAAATTCAATTATTTTGGTAGAAAATTGCACTATTTCGATGAAAATCAGATTTTTTGTTTGAAAATTTAGTCTTCTAAAAAAGTCATCTTTATGAAATGAAAATTTAAACTATTTCGCTAAACCATTTTTTTACTAATTCAACTATTTTTGTTGAAAAAATCAACTTTTTAGTAGCAAATTCAAATGTTTGGTTGAAAATGAACATTTATGGTGAAAAATTATATTTTTTGTTTAAGAATTGAATTGCGAGCTTTGAAAATGAAATTTTTCGTTGAAAATTCTTTTTTTCGGAATAAAAATTCAATTTTTTTGTAGAAAATTCGTCTTTTTGGATTTAAAGTTTAACAGTTTGGTACAAAATGTAACCATTTACTTGGAAATTAACTTTTTTGATAATAATTCTTATTTTACTGTTGAAAATACAGCAAAGTAGCAAATTCGTCTGTGGCTTGCAAATTCAACTATTTTTTTGAAAATTTATCCTTATGAGTTGAAAATGAAGTTTTTTCTTCAAAGTGTATATTTTTTTAAATCGAAAATTCAACCAATTTGGCCAAAATTAACTTTTTTATGGAAAATTCAATTCTTTTGTAGAAAATTCTATTTTTGGCTCAAACTTTCAACCTTTCTGTTTGGAATTTCAATTTTTTTGTTGAAAATTCTTGTTTTTGATTAACAAATGCAATTTTTTTTTAGAAAATTATATTTTTTTATTGAAGTCAACAATTTAGTTAAAAAATATTTTGTTGTTGAAAACTCATTTTTTTTCTTGAAGATTCAGAATCTTAGTTGATTTTTCTTATGAAATATTAGCTATTCCATTTTTGGTTGGAAATTCGACATTTAACTATTTTAATTGAAAATTCAACTATTTTAATGAAAATTCTTTTTTGTTGAAAATTTTACCATTTAGTTAAAAATTTAACCTTTCTGGTAGAAATATAATAATTCTTGGTTGAAAATGAACTTTTTTTGTTGTTGAAAATTCATTTTTTTGTAGAAAATGTGTCTTTTTGGCTTGAAAATTTAACAATTTGGTACAAAATTGAACTATTTACTTGTAAATTAACTTTTTTGTTGAAAAATCTTATTTTCGGGTTAAAAATTAAACTATTTGGCTGGATATTAAATTTTTTTAGTAAAAATTCATATTTTTGGTCAAGAATTAAACTATTTATTCTAAAAGGGTTTTTTTCTGTTAAAAATTTTTATTTTCAAGTTGAAAATGCAATTATTTTGAAGCAAATTCTATTCTTTGGCCCAAACCTTCAACTATTCTGTTTGGAAATTCAATTTTTTGTTAAAAGTTTTATTTTTTTTTAAATTCAATTATTTTTAGAAAATTGTGTTTTTTCGCATTGAACCAGTTTAGGTGAAAATTTAACTGTTTCAATGAAAATAAACTTTTTTAGGAAGTTCATATTGTGTTAAAAATTCAATTGCTCCTTCGAAAATTCTTTTTTGTTTGGGGGCTCAACATTAAACTATTTTAATTAAAAGTTCAATTATTTTATTGAATATTCTTTTTTTTTGTTAAAAATTTTACCATTCAGTTGAAAATTCATCCTCTTTCATAGAAAAATTGAACTATTTTGTTAGAAAATTCGAACTGTTTGGTTAAAAAATAACATTTTTGTTTAAAATTTAATTGTTTTTCAGAAAATTTAGTTCATTGGTGTAAATATTCATCTATTTGGTTTAAAATTCTAACCATTTCGCTGAAGATTCGTTTTTTATCGAAAGCTTAAGAATTAAAAAAAATTAGTCCTTTTGGTTTGTAGTCAACAACTTCTTTTAAAAATTATTTTTTTTGTTGAGTTTTTTTGCAGATTCAGAATTTAGTTAAAAATTGGTTTTTTTATTGAAAATTCTTTTTTTGTTGAAAATCTTACCATTTAGTTTAAAATTCATCTTCTTTGATAGCAATATAATAATTCTTGGTTGAAAATACACTTTTTTTGTTATTGAAAATTCATTTTTTTTTGTAGAAAACGTGTCTTTTTGGCTTGAAAATTTAACAATTTGGTACAAAATTTTACGATTTACTTGTAAATTAACTTTTTTGTTGAAAAATCTTACTTTCAGGTTGAAAATGCAATTATTTGGCTAGATATTAACTTTTTTGGTGAAAATTCATATTTTTTGGTCAAGAACGGAACTTTGTTTTTTTCTAAATTTGTTAAATATTTAAATTTTCCTAAATTTGTTTGTTCAAAAAGGATTTTTTCTCTTAGAAATTTTTATTTTCAAGTTGAAAATGGAATTCTTTTAAAGAAAATTTGATTGTTTGGCCCAAACCTTCAACTTTTTTGTTTGGAAATTCAATTTTTTGTTGAAAATTGTGTTTTTTTTTGTTTAAAAATTAAATTTTTTTGTAGAAAATTCAATTTTTTCGCATTGAACGAGTTTAGGTGAAAATTCAACTGTTTCACTGAAAATTAACTTTTGTATAAAGTTCAGATTGTGATAAATTTAGTTGAAAACTCATCCTTGGTTGAAAATGAATTTTTTGGGTAGAAAACTTTTCTTTTTGGCTTGGAAATTTAACAATTTGATACCAAATTTCAACTATTCACTTGTAAATTAACTTTTTTGTTCAAAAATTTATTTTCAATTTGCAAATTAAACTATTTTATTAAAAACTTTTTTTTCAATTTACCATTTAGTTGAAAATTCATCTTCTTTCATAGAAAGATCATCTTTTTTGGTCGAAAACACGACTTTTTTTGTTTAAAAATTGAACAATTTTGTTAGAAAATTCGAGTTTTTTGGTTGAAAAATAACATTTTTGTCTTAAACTCAATTGTTTTTCAGTAAATTTAGTTCCTTGGCGTAAATATTCATCCATTTGGTTTAAAACTTCAACCATTTCACTGAAGATGTTCTTTTTATCGAAAGCTCTAAACAATTTGGTTAAATCTTATTTTTTTGTTGGTTTTTTCTTGCAGATTTAGAATCTCAGTTAAAAATGGTGTTTTCCTGAAAATGTAGCAATTGCATTTTTGGTTGAAAATTGAACATTTAATTATTTTAATTGAAAATTCAACTATTTTATTGAAAATTCTTTTTTTGTAGAAAATATTACCATTTAGTTCAAAGTTCATCCTCTTTTGTAGAAATATAATAATTCATTTTAGAAAATGAAATTTTTTTGTTGAAAGTTCAATTTTTTGATAGATAAATGTGTCTTTCTGGCTGAGAAATTTAAGAATTTGGTACAAAATTTAACTATTTACTTGTAAATTAACTTTTTTGTTAAAAAATCTTATTTTCTAGTTGAAAATTCAACTATTTGACTGGATATGAACTTTTTTGATGAAAATTCATATTTTTTCATGAAGAATGGAACTATTTGTTTGAAAACGATTTTTTCTGTTGGAAATTTTTATTTTCAAATTGAAAATGCAAATTCTTTTGAAGAAATTTATATTTTTTGGCCAAAATCTTCAACTATTCTGTTTGGAAATCAATTTTTTGTTGAAAATTGTGTTTTTTTATTTAAAAATTCAATTGCTTCTTCGAAAAGTCTTTTTTGTTTGGGGCTTCAACATTAAACTATTTTAATTAAAAATTCAATAATTTTTTTGAATATTCTTTTTTTTGTTGATAATTTTACCATTTAGTTGAAAACTCATCGTTGGTTGAAAATGAATTTTTTGTTGTGGAAAATTCATTTTTTTTGGTAGAAAACGTGTCTTTTTGGCTTGAAAATTTAACAATATCATACAAAATTTATTTTTTTTTCGCATTGAACCAGTTTAGGTGAACCCTCAACTATTTCACTGAAAATTAACTTTTGTATAAAGTTCATATTGTGGTAAAATTCAATTGCTTCTTTGGAAATTCTTTTTTTTGAAGCTTAACATTAAACTATTTTAATTAAAAATTCAATTATTTCATTGAAAATTCTTTTTATTTGTTGAAAATTTTACCATTCAGTTGAAAACTCATCCTTGGTTGAAAATTAATTTTTTTTGGTGAAAATTCAATTTTTTGGTTAGAAAACGTGCCTTTTTGGATTGGAAATTTAACAGTTTGATACCCAATTTCAACTTTTTACTTGCAAATTAACTTCTTTGTTCAAAGATTTATTTTCAATTTGGTAATTAAACTATTTCATTGACAATTCTTATTTTTTTGTTGAAAATTTTACCATTTAGTTAAAAATCATCCTCTTTCATAGAAAGATCATCTTTTTTGGTTGAAAACTCGAATTTTTTAGCTTAAAAATTGAACTATTTTGTTAGAAAATTCAAACTCTTTGGTTGAAAAATAACATTTTTGTTTAAAATTCAATTGTTTTTCAAAAAATTTAGTTCCTTGGCGTAAATATTTATCCATTTGGTTTAAAATTTCAACCGTTTCGCTGAAGATTCGTTTTCTTTTCTCGAAAGGTTAAGAATTTAAAAAAATTAGTCCTTTTGGTTTGTAGTCAACAATTTCTTTAAAAAAATTTTTTTTTCTTGCAGATTTATAATTGTAGTTCAAAATTGGGTTTTCCTCAAAATTTAGCTATTGCATTTTTGGTTGATAATTCGTTTTTTTTTTTAAATTGATTTGATACAAAATAATATGTTCCCCTATTTTCGTGAAAAATCACCCTGTTTCTCCTGATTTTGAAAGCACTTTGGCCTGTGAAGTTTGTAACCGAAAAATGGCCGGTTATTTAATTTTGAAACCTATGAATTTTTTTTCAGTACGCAATGCGAGGTTCATTTCTTGCTCGAGGAGAAGAGACCTTGGCTCGAATAGCATCAATAATAGATGAAAAAGACAAGGTAGTTCGGGCGCCAGTAAATGGGAGGAGATTTGTTTTTGAACACCTAAGTCCCTCCGTTAAAGATGCCGAAGAAATGAAGACTGATGAACCTGTTTCAACATCAAATAAAAAGGTAATAAAAATTACCTCAATTTTATCTTCTCTTAGCTTTTTTAAATTTAGAAACGATTTTTTTTCTCCTTTATAGTCACGAAAAAGGACATCCACCTCTGATTCCACCCCAAAATCTGCAAAGAAGTTGAAAGTCGACGAAGATCGGTCCGCCGGAAAAAGATTGTTTAGTGCTTAATTTTAAAGGTGGGGAATATTCTGACAGACCTAAATTTTAAATAGTATTTAATCTAAAAAGACTGTAAATATAGAAGTAGTTTCTAGAAGCTGTTAATTGTTACCGGACATTATAATTATCAATTTCTTGTAATATATGAAATGAAAAGACCGTATTTTCTATTTTAAGTTTTAATTATTTTATTAATATCTACTGTTTGGTAAAGATTTGATAGGTTTTGTATTATTTAAGTATTATTTAGGTATGGGTAAGTATTATATTTTTGGACCCGGAATTTCAGAAATTTTTAGAAAAAGGAAAATGTGCTGAAGTTCGATTTTAACAGAATTTTAAAAATAATCAGTTTAATTTTTATCTTTTTCAGTTATGATAATATTCAGTTTACAATGCGTTATTCTAAAATCCTTTGATTACAAATTTTATGTTTTGAATTTTTATATTTAAGCTTACACTTTTTCATTTAAAGAATTTTGAAATGCAGTTTTAAAGTCTTTAAAAAATAAAAAATAGTATCGTTTAAAATCTACAAATTTTGATAAAAATCCTTTTCAGTTCATCAAATGTGAAAAAGATCCGAAAAAGATATTTTTGGTTGAAAATTCAATTTTTCATGTTCCTAATTCAACATTTATAAAATTTGAAATTTTGGCGTTCATCTAATTGTGTGAAGATTGAACTGTTTTCTTAAAAATTTTTTTTTTTTAGTTGTTTAAAATTAGTTTTCTTAGCTGAAAATGTATTTTTTCTATTTTTTTTAAAACTTTTTTATTAAAAAAATAATATTTTGGGTAAAGGGGAAACTTCTGTTGAAAATTAATCTTCCTTCGTTGTGGATGCAACTATTTTGTTTGAATTTTACATTTGATGTTTGAATTCAACTGTTTTTGATTTGAAATAAACATTTTTTTTGGCTTTAATTTTTACTATTACATTATTTATTGAAAAACTATATTTTTGGTTAAAAATTAAACTACCTTGTTAAAGGGACTTTCTTCAAAAAATAATATTTTGTTGAAGATTTTTTTAGTTAATTTTTCTTTTTGTTTGATCAAAAATTATATATTTTTTAAATTGTAAATCTAACTACTTTCATTGAAGATTCATACTTTTAATTGGAAATTAGATTGAAAGTCAAGCTATTTTGTTGAAAATTGTTATTTTTCAATTGAAAATACAACTAATTGGGTAAAAATTGAATAATTTTTTAGAACAATGTTTTTATTGAAGATTTTTTTAGTTTATTTTTTTAAGCTGAAAATACATCTTTTTGTTTTTGGTTGAAAATTTATATTTTCGGACTTTATTTAAAAAATCATTTTTTGGCGAGATACTCATATTTTTAATTGAAAATTAATCTCTTTAAATGAAATTTTTGTTTGTTTGGTTGAAAATTTACTTTTTTAACTGAAAATTCAACTATGTTAGTTGAGTATTTCTTTCTTTAGTAGAATAAACTTTGGTTAAAAATTTTAATATCTTGTTCATAATACGTTTTTTTTGAAGATACACTTTCGTCATTAAAAACTAATTAAAAAAAAAAAAAATGAAAAATGTAAGCACTCCGTCTTTGGATGAAAAACTGATATTTTTTATTTGCGTCATATAATTTGTTCAAGTTTGTGTCTTATTTTGTTAGGAGCTGTCTATATAGAAGATAATAATTATAGTTAATCGCAATATTTACTAAATTAACCTTTAAACAAAATTTTGGTCTTAAGTGCAGAATTTTTCCTTTAAAATGAACTTCAGAAATATAAAGCGTATTACATAATTAGAGACATTTTTAAATTTCTAACTTTCGCTTAGTTTTTAACAAACGATACCAAAGAAGAAGAATATAGCACAAAAACTTTTATTGCTTTTTACTATATTCTGCATGCCAGAAGCTTCAATTTGAGCTATGCCTGAATAAAATTTGAAGAAAATCAAGAATTGATAAAAACTCCTGTAAAAAAAACAAGAATCCAACGTACAAATTTGGACCAACACAAAAAAACAAAAAATGCTCTAATTGTAATCTGAGAAAAATCATTATTAAAAATGAAAACTTCAGACAAAAATAAAATAGAGGAAAGAAAAATGCGAAGGCAGCCAACCAAATCGCCTTCATTCTCTTTTTTCCTTCCTTCGTCTTTTTTATTTTTAATATTATCAAATCACCAAAAAGAAACATTAAAAATAAAAAAATTAAAGTTTTGGGCAAAAAACACAAGTTATGAAAAAAAATTAAAAAGAAAAAATTTAGTCTTACAAAAACTAGCAAAAATAACTCGTTTTTGTTTTAATCGTAAAAAATAACATTACAAATTAAAAAATTAATTATTTTCTAAAAACGACACAAGATCTAAAATTAACACACTACAGTTGTTCACCCCAAAAAGATCTATAAATTTTTTATTAATCATTTTTAGATGGGACGATTAGATTTTCTTTCAATCGTAAAAAATAAGATTAAAAATTAAAAAAATAAAATTTGGAAAAACGATACAAGAGACGAACAAAATTAAAAGATAAAAGCTGTTTAACTGATGAGAATGTATTCGTTAAAGCCGAATGAGCTTTAACAAAAGAGAATTTACAATCACCAAATGACAGAGAGCGCAGGGCAAGGTGAATGCACGATTGAGCGCGAGATAAATACATTATTGAGCTAGCGCGGGAGACAAATATATTATCGACCGCGCAGCGCGAAAATCACCAGTCCCGCGACCTAGGCGCGCTCAATCGTGCCAGCGAAGCGAGCCACGCGCGTACCGCGCGACGAGAATGGGAAGTTTCAAAAATCAGAAAACCTAGAAATTAACTTTGGGACTTATACAAAGAGAAACTCAAAGGCAGGGTTCTGGAATTTCCCATCATATACGGTACCACAGATGATTTAGAGCACGCTCTACAAGTACAATATAAAGTCTAGGAAAGAAGCGGAACTAAATTTCCTTCAGACTCAGACTCCTACATGACAGCTCAGTATGAATACAATACAATATAAGGATATATTGATAGGGAAATTCGAGGGGCAACTGAGAAGAATCAAAGAACATTTCAAATACAGCAAGGCCCCGCAAGATCCAAGCAAACAATCCGGATGCTCGCCTCGGACTCATAAGACTCGGTAATGTCGAGTTCGCCGAAGTCGAAGAAACAACACTGAATCACCTGATGGAAGTTTACTTCCCAGATTTTTAGCGAACTTGAACCCACCAAGGTTTCACAAATGGGATGGGGTCCTATTCCACAGTGCTAGAATCTGAGATTATGGTCATACTCCAGTGCGCTTATAAGGCAGGGGAGTATGGCAATAAAAGGAACATTTGTATCTGCTCAGACAGCAGGGCTATTGTCATGGCTCTGAATGGAACAACAGCCATGTCACTGCTAGTTTAGGAGTGCTTTGAGGCACTGAATAGACTAGAGATGAGCTAGCCATAAGATATCGGACAGGCTAGCTAAACTAGCAGCAAAACAAAATTTTACTGACCTGAGCCAGTTGTAGGCATTTCCAGTAGGTTAATTACTGAAGATATTAATAGTTGGCTGACCATGGAACATCGAAACTAGTGAAGTTCTGTCTCTGGCTGCAGACAGGCTAAAACACTCCAAGGCTCAAAGCTAAAGCCCCACCGAGTGAAGGAATGACTCAAGCTCGGGAGTAAGGAAGTCAAAGTCCTAACAGAAATGTGTATAGGACACGGAAACCTCCGGTACCACCGACAGAAGGTAGGGCTTGAAGAAAGTCCACTCTGTCGAGTGTGTGGAGAGGATAGTGAGACGTCTAATCCTCTGTCACTGCCCTGCGATTGCGGGGAAACTTGTAATACTCACAGGCAGTATCTGCATCAATGAGTATGAAATATTGGCCAACAGCGTGGCAGCGGTCCTCTCCCTTTGGAGAGGGCTATGGAGTCACGCTTGAGGCTTAGAAGGGGACGCAACGGGTTTACCCAGGCATCAGGGGCTGTAATGGTCTTAACCCAGAACATTAATAATAATAATAATAAAACCCACCGAGAAGAGAAGACTGGGGTCAGGAGAGGCAGAAGGTGCTTTTTCAATCACCTGGCAGAGTAGCCTTCAATCTTAAGCCAGGGAAGCAGAGCTACATTGCTAATAAATATTTTAGGCCGATCAGCTTAACGTTCTTTATTTTGAAGACGCTAGAGAAACTGGTCGAGAGAAATCTATATCTAGGATGTATTGTTTTTAGTCTCCTTACTGCATAGAGGGCCGTACGAATTTCTGGCAGGCTGTTCTGTAGAAACTGCGCTACATGCTGCTGTGGGAAAATTAAAGCAGCATCTCGAACAGGAAGGGTACGCTGTAGGCACCTGCTGGGACATAGATGGTGCCTTCAGCAACACCACCCCAGAAGTCATCTATCGAGACGCTTCAACTTATGGCGTGCCAGACCAGCCACTAAACTAAATATAATGCTACGTCGGAGTCGACATAAGCCAGAAGTAGCGAAGGCCTGGTCTGGGATGTAGCGTCGCGAGGATGCCCTCAGGAGGTTCTCCTGTCACGCCTCCTATAATGCATCCTATTGGACGGCCTCCTTCAAAGGCTCAATAAGAAACGGTATTATACCCATGGATATGCTGCTGACATTGTAATTCTAAGCAGGTGGGCTTATCTGGAAACATTGATGTGTCTTACAAGGTCGTTTGTTTTCACGAAAAACTACAATATATCGAAAGATGACGTCTCTGCATTCTGTGGTAAGTGACTGATGATGCCAAACTCTGTTCAATATCTGGAGATAATCCTAGATAGCAAACTGAACTAGAAGAAACATCCTGAGACCTAGTGCAGGAAGTTTATCATGTTAATTTGTATGTGCATAAGAGTCTTTCTTATGGCGTGGAGTATAGGGCTTTAAATTCTTGCATGGCTCTATTTCACTGTCCTTAAACTAAATTTCCTATACGTAGCCATGGTTCAGCGGCCATGGGTAAAATTTAAAACGTTGCAGAAAGAACCCCTTCGTTTTGCGATAACCACTGGAGCAGCTTACGCAATGAGCCGTCTAGCAAGAGCAAATAAATTGACTTGTGAGACTAAAAACATTAGGCTTCCCAGTGACATCAGCACACTCTGAATTCTAGAGATGAGATAAGACAGCAAAATGAAATGCTTTGACTTCATCAAGGCCTTTTGTATCTGCATTACAAGCAGGGATATGTGGAAAAAAGGGTCAACTGCTCCTCCGAGGGTATACAGACGGCACCAAAGGAGTGGGAGGGGACGGGGGGAGGGCGGGTCTGAAGAATGAAACTGTTTTTCTCATTTCTACAAAAATTAAACAGGAATGAAATTTACAGATGATGATAAAATTTGACCAGTAATCTACACTTTTAGTATTTTATCATCATCTTTAAATTATATTACCTTGGTTAATACTTAAACATCTCCTTGGACAGAGAAGAAAAGTTTGATCGTAAAAAGTTAGTCAATTACGATAAAATCAATTTTCAATAAGAACATGCCAGAGTCTGAAGGTTATTTTTCGCTTTTATGTAATGATGAACAACAAAATTCACGTTATTGGCTTTAAACCATAAATATATAAAAATATCTACCTTATTATTATAGTTCAGGACAAAGGGGGGCATTTATCTATGCAATTAGTTTTGACCTTGGACTTGACTTTCAAGTTAATTCAAAGGTCGAAGTGTTTTTTAATATGGGAACCTTTATGAGGAATATTCAACTCCAATGTGACAACGACCTTCAAAATTTTGACCTCACTCTCATTTTGCAAGGTCATTTGAAGGTCAGAGAGAGTTTTTTTTTCAGAAAACTTTGTTTTTGACAACCGACTATAAAGGAGTGAAAATTTGAACGTCAGCCTCAATACATTAATTATTGACCTTGAAAAATGAGATCAGGAACGACATTTTTAAGGTCGTTATCACATTGAAGTTAAATATTCCTGATAAAGGTACTTTACCTACGATTATTCTATCAGAAAAAGTAATCGAATATCGCAATCACAGTTTTTTTAGCATATAACCTTGAAATGACCTTCTGAAGGTCACTAACATTTTCTAAAAATTATATTTCGGACGTAAAAATTCCTGCTCTTTTCGATTCAAAAATATCAAAATAGGGGTCCATATTTGAAAAAAAACCTATGACCTTCAAATTACCTTGAAAATAAAGTTCAAGGTCAAAAATGATTGCATAGATAAATAGCCCTCTTTGTCTTGAATAAATTTTGTCAAAACCATTTTTTGAAAACAGTAAAGGGATAAGGAGGAAAGGGGAAATTAAAAAAAGGGGGGAATAAGAAAACGAGAAAAAGTATGAAGGGAATGGGGAAAGGTTTAAAAAGCGAAAGATTAAAAGGGGAAGAGAAAAGGGGAACAAAAAAAGGAAATAGGGTAAAGGAAAAGAGAAGAAGAAAACGAGAAACCGGAAAGGGTGAAAAGGGAAAGGAAAAAGTGAAAATGGGAAAAGCGTAAAATAACAGGGGAGAGGGAAGAATAGAAAAAAGAATAAGGATAAAGGAAACTAGGAAATGGGGAAAGGGTGAAAAGAAAAGGGGAAACTGTAAAGAGAAATGAGGAAAAGGAAAATGGAAGGGGGAAATAAGAAAGAAGAAAGGGTGAAAATGGAATGGGGAAAAGAAAAAAGGAAAGGGTGAAATGGAGAAAAAGGTTGAAGGTAATTAGGAAATGAAGGAAAGGAGAGAAAAAGGGAAAAATGAGAAACCGGAAAGGGTCACAAGGGAAAGGGGAAAGGAAAATCCTGAAATGGAAAAAATTAAAGGGGAAAGGGGAGAATAAGAAAAAGAAAAAAAGGCGAAGGGAACAGTGAAATAAAGAAAGGGGAAAACGGGAAATGTTGTACAGGGAAAACGGTAATGGAGAATGGATAAAAGGGATGGGTTAAGGGTAAAAGTGAGAAGGAGAAAGGAAAACGGTAAATGGAGTAGGGAAAGGGGAAAGGAAAATGCAAGGGGTAGAAGGGAAAGGGGAAAAACAGGAAGGAACATGGTACAGGGTAAATGGTGAAAAGGGAAAGGGGAATGAGAGCGAAAAAGGGGAGCAGCCGAAAAGTGAAAAGGGGAATAAGAGCGAAAAAGGGGAACGGCAGAAAAGTGAAAAGGGGAAAGAAAATGGAAATGAGAAAGGGGAAGGGGAAAATGGTGAAAAAACTTCCTTTATCTACATGATATTTAAAGAGATTTTTTGTTCTAATTTATAAAAAAATGATACAGGATAGGCAAGAACTAATTTCCTTTTTCATATAGAATATTTTCGTACCAAAATAAAGATTTGCAAAAAAATTTTTTTTTTTTAATGTTTTATTCTTTAGTTGAATTATTGGCGGCGTATCACAACAGCGCGAACGTTTTTTGGCCCGAATGCTTTGTAGAATAGATTATTAAGAGGATCCTCTCTCGATATTGGAATAGTCACGTTGGCAATATTGCCATCTATGCGTACTTTAACTCTTTCTAATGTAAATCTAGAATCCGCCAATGGAATCAAAATTGGGCGCAAAAGTCCATGTATGATTACTCCAATTATGTACTCTTGATTCATTTCTGCATGTGTTCCTACGTACCTAAAGCCTTCTATTTCATCCATATGTAAAAAAAAACTGAGGGAAGATTGAATAAGAAGTTCAATGGGAGAAGGATGAACAGCATCTTCTTTATGTGCCCTAGTTAATTCTGTAGAAAAAAGCACAAATAGGAAATTGTATACTTGTATTAATTATTTAACAAATCATATTTTTTACTTAGCAAACAAAAAAATTGTTTAGAGAAAGTGAATAAAAATGATTCTGAAAAGAGATACTTTAATTTAAATTATTTCTATTTGGAAATTAAGGGTCGCTAGGTAAGAGGAGACAACTCACGATTTCTAACAAATGCTTTTAAAGCAATATGTATTTGAATTTTTTAGAATTTTCGAGCAAAAACTCTATTTTCGAAACATTTTCAGTCACCTTCTTTTAACTTACAATCCTTCAAATAGACACTGAAATTATAAATGTCCTTTAAATTATAGATATTATATTTACCAATAGAATTGGGGAAAACCAAAAATATTAAATACAGGGAACCAATCACGGCCCTCATTTTTCTAATGCAAGACAACTTATTATCTACTACTCTAGTTGCTAAATATACTTTAGGCTTATTAAATAATATGTACAATATACAGGGACTAAAATTAATAATAAATCAGTGCATACATCAGAATGTCTTAAAATATATGATAAAATTTTATTTTTAAATTACAGCACTTTTAAACTTAAACATACAAGTGCTTATTTGGTGGTCTCACGTCACTAATGTCTTGAAATACACGGTGTCTAAAAAGCACCGGGACGGTTAGATATTTCCTCAGGTAAAATATTTTTAACAAAAGTGAAGGTCATCCCTGAAATAAATTTCAACGAGGAATTCAATCGTGATCTTCATTTTGACCTTGAAGTTGACCTTCATGGCTTTTTGAAGGCCAACTTTGTTTTTTTAAATGGAAACATTCTATTTTTACACCTGCATTCGATATAGCGGAAAATTCGACGTTCAGGTACGTACCCAAGACATAGGTCAAGTGTAACGTCCAAGGTCAGTTAGAGGTTATTTGAAATTAACAAAGTTTTCCAAGAGGTCAGTGCAATTCCTAAAGTAAATTTCAACG
>JAAAKG020201158.1:0-49175 GCA_010014905.2 Druon quercuslanigerum | reverse complement strand
AGAGTCCTCAATTTTGTCACGTAAGACCTTCACTCGAAATTGCCTCTTGGAAAATTCCGAGTGAAAATCACGTAGACGGATTGATGGACCCTGGAGGTTCTCATTTTGTCCGACTGACATACAACAAGATGGTGCCACCGTCAATATAAGTGGTCATCGCCTTCCATGCGAGTCCACCTAGCCTGTTTCCGTCCGCCCGACCCATCGTTCGCGTGAGTGACTACAGAAAGTGTAATATCCTTTTACTAAAATAAAGTCGAAAGTCGACTACAGGTCATGCAATGCCCTCTGGCTGAAATAAAGTGATCTGAGTTAGTTGAGTTTTAAATGTGTGGTAAATTATTTATTCAACCTTCTGCCTAGCAATTATGGGAATATTCGTGATGCACTTGTTTCGATCATAGTTGCGGAAATATTTGGTAGGATGCTATAATTACACCACATGGCGCGCACCTATATTAAGTGTGACGATTTCAGTATTTTTGGCGCGAATTTTTAAACTCAAAATAATGATTTGATTAGACTTTGCAAGATAATCTACCAATTTAATATATAATATCGACGAGACCAACGTTGTATATACTTCCATACTGTCGTGGAGAACTCTCTAATGATTAGATTGATTAAAATTACTTAAAAGATTCAAATCTTAGTTCAGAAAGCGAAACTCAATAAAACTATGAAGATCAAAAGTTAAAATGACATATTTTTAAAAGTCTTTAGAATTCCAATTTACAAATTCAGGAAAAATGAAGATAAAGTGTTGAGGAAGCGAGTTCATACTCCTAGTCAGTCAAAATTAAGTCAACAACTCCTAACTACCCGATGCGTGATCTAATTCTTGCCTCAATCATGATGTAACTCGACTTCTAAACAAAATTTAATTTGACAGGCTTTCTCAGCTCTACATTAAACATTACATCAAATTGCGTTTCAAAATCTCAAGTACACTTTAATATTAACTTCTTTTTAAAATTAAATTTAGACACGCGCTTTTTTTTCTCTCATTCTTGCATCTTAATATTAAGCTAAAAAATAAGAACAATAACAAGAACATTTATCCAGAACACGTGCAACTCATAAAATGTAAGGATGAATTTGATAATAAGATTTCTTAAAACTACGGAGTCAGTTCGTTTTAAAATGGTAAGTCTCTCTTTCTCTAACCATTTTGTCGCTCAATTATATATTCTTTGATAAAAACATTTCTATTATTTAATTTTTAACAGACCAGAGTGAACAGTTATTTTTCTTCATTTTTTTAAATCATCGCTGATTGTCCGAGGATGTTTGAGCTGTCCGCAAGACTTAGCACATCCCGGTCACTAGATTCAGGCGGGATGGATGAAAAGAAAAATCAAATTCAGATGTTTGTGAAAATTAAAAACTATATTAAAGGAATTAAAATTGAAATATTTCATAATAAAATACTGAGAAAATGAGAGACAGAGGGAGGGACTCTGTTGGAGTAGAAGCGATCTAACTTTTATTGGAAGAAATTACTTTGCAGGACTTTGAAGGACTCAGTCAGATTCTATAGAATAAGTAGTTTTAGCACAGTTTTTTTAAAAATAATTCAACTGTTTTTAATTTATAATTCAAAATTTTTTAAGCTGAAATTTCAACTCCTCTATTTTTTGATAAGAATTCACCCCTTTCTGATAAAAAATCTGATAAAAAGATGCCAGTTGATATATCAACCAAAAACATAAATTTCCAAACCAAAAGGACGAACTTTTAACAGAATAGTTGAAATAATATTCAAAAAAGATTTTTCACTCAAGAATGAAAAAAAAAACATCTACAATCATGGAATTAATGGAATCAAGGAATTCATGGAATTCAAGGAGTTCATAAAATGCAAGGATTTCATGGAATTCAAAGAATTAAAAGAGCTCACGGAATTCATAAATTTACGGAACAGGTAGAATTCAAGGAAATCTTTGGAATCAAGGAATTTGTGTAAGTCATCGGATTCAGAAAATTTACTTATTTCTTGCCTGGAGCAAGTGTTCTCAGAAATTATTTACATGTTTTTTTATTTTTTATGGCCAAAGGAAAAACTGAACACATTGAATCACTTGTAATCGATTTTTCCCGATTCTAATTGGTCTTTTAGAATTTCATTCGAATCGACTCTCGAGACGCCTTAAATTATTTAATAGTTCAGTTCGGAACAACTAGCACTGTCCTAGTCATAGTGTTATTAGTCGTATTCAAAGTTAATTAATTTGAAACAGAACCGATTATCCATTGATCGTACTTTATAAGGCAACTAATAAAAAACTGTAATCGATCTAATTAACTAAATAAGTGTTGTTATCTGCAGCAGTAGCTAAATATGAATAATAATGACTCTATCTGAATATAAAATTATTTCTTTATTATGCAAAACTGATGCTATTAAAGGTTGCGTCGTTTTTACATATTTACTGCAGTGTGGTATTACCTATATGGAACATATTTTAGGCACATACTATAATTAATAAAGCTGAAGCCTATAATAATTTCTATTCTGAAATATGTTCGCATTAGAATAAAATTAAGCTTTTTAAAATATTTATTCAAAAATGAGAGACTAGGTCATTGACGAAAGATATAAGCCCTGAGAACGATATGTTGATTTTTTATTGCATTGACCAGTTCTGTGTGGGATTTCTATCTGGGAATCTTTTGATCACGCAAAATACAGTGAAAGCTTGCTTATCCGAGCTTTTGTGAACCGGCCTCAGCTTGGATAATCAGGAAACTCGGATAAAACGGAATTTCTAAACGTAGATAGTATTTAGATTATTAACCAATCAGAGCAGAGCATAGACATATAAAGAATAGACCGACAGTCTCCTTGATCCGCCGACGCTCCTATTTAGAGAGAGAGAACGATTTTAGTGAGTACTTCTTTCTCTTTCTACTGGGGTCACGTGGGCTGGTGAGAGCGGAGCGCCAACAGTCGACTCGCGCACGTGACCACAGTAGAAAGAGAAAGAAGTACTCGCTAAAATCGTTCTCTCTTTCTCTCTCTAAAAAGGCGCGTCGGCGGATCAGAGAGACTGTCGGTCTATCCTTTCTATGTCTATGGAGCAGAGGTTCAAGATCTCTTCTGGTTGGTTAAGTCAAGTTTATATGAATGAACAATGCAAAAGGCTCAGATAATACGAACTACTTTTGTGCTATAGTTCGGATACGATGGGTCAAATATTTTTGTTCCAACCTTGGATAATCGTGAACTCGGACAAAGCGGGCTCAGATAAGCGAAATTCTACAATACTGTATTTTCTTTTTACATTTTTTTAAAATGGAATTATGGAGCAGAGCTTTTTTTACATGTCGTTTACATGTACTAATTTAAAATTCTTCAAGATTGGGTTATTTCTGCTTATGGGAGTTTCATCCAGCTCCTCTTGGGTCAACTTGGCAACCAAGCCGCTATGTATGTTTACTTTCACCCGTTTTAGCACCGTATCTTTTATGTAAATTCCACGTAGAATTCTATTGTGATGATCCAAAATGGCCAGAATGTCGCCAGTGGATGTTGTTAAAACATTTCGCTCATCAGTTGGCATGGGAACAAGAGCATTACGAATTCCTCTTAAATGAAGTATTGTATCGGTCGGAAAAGTGTATCCACGTATTTCATATACCCGGTGCGGATACGTGTTGGAAATCAGCCTGATAAATCTACGTTCTTCAAGTTCAAATCCAAGTATTAGCAGAGAAGAATGTCTGACAGGAGGAAACTTTTCACTGGCAGGAGGAGACCTGTTACTGGCAGGAGGAAACCTGTGACTGTCAGGAGGAGACCTGTTACTGACAGGAGGAGACCTGTTACTAACAGGGGTAGACCTGTTACTGACAGGAGGAGACATGTTACTGAGAGGGGGAGACCTACTTCTGGCACGAACAGGAGATTGAGCAGGAGGAGACCTAATAGTAGAAGAACGGCCGGAACGAGGAAAACCAGGAAGAGGTTCGCCATTAGGTAAACACTCGAATTGAGAACTGTCATCTGCAAGAAGAAGCAGAGTTTATCAATTTCTCTTAAAGTATACAAGCTTACAAATATTTAACAATTTGTACAATACAAATTTACAAAAAAAAGCTTATAAGATTTATAAATTAGTTATCGTGCTGATTTTTAAATAAGTAATTTAATATTTTATAAATAAACAAATATGACGAAAAAAATGGCAATTTTTTCGATTTGGCGTTGCCGATACTTGTTAACAACATAAAAAAGTTTAAAGTCGCCTACGTTTCGTACAATCACATTAGTTAAGTATATTTCAATGTTATATAACAAACCAATTTTTTATAATCAAATTTTATTTGAGAGAATACTTATTTTTTATATGATTTTAAAAAAATTAGAAACCTAATGCTAATTTTAGAAAGCAATAAGATTTGTTGATTAATCGTATGATTTTTTAAAACAAATTTAATTAAAAAAATGCATAGATAAAACCGGAATAATGCATTTGTATAATGAATTCGTTATAAAAATCATAAAATTTATCAACTAATTATCAATTTACCTGATATTATCATGAAATTCTCAATCAAAAATACTGATATCGAACAAACAAATTTTTCTTTCCACAAAAGCCTTACGTATGCTTTTGTTTAAAAATTAATGAATTTATTATCTAGTTAATAATGTTGCTGAAATTGTCATGAAGTTCCAAACTGAAAGTATAAGCATTGAAGAAAACAAATTTTTTTGCCAAATGATTCCTGAATAATGAATTTATTTATTAAATTTGTTTTAAAAATGATTGCATAATTAATGTTTTTGCTAATTAAATTTGTTTACAGTATTAAAAATAATGATTTCCAGAAGAAATTTCTCTATTATTTCATTGTTTTATCTCTATTTCTTGCGATATGACTCGAAAATCATCAAATTTTGAAAATTTGTAAAAAATATTTTTAAAACAAATAATTTGTTTATAAAAAATTTTATTTGCTATATAATATTGTAATATCTTTAAAAAATGATAATTTAAGCGATTTTCGTCATATTTGATTATTTATAAAAAAATTAAAAGCCTAATTTAAAAATCTGACGCGACAAATCTCTAAAAAAACTTACAAGCTTTTTTCAAATTTTGTATGTTATTTTGAACCGAAAAAGTCATTTTTTACTACTGAGCAACGTAGGATTGTTTACTTCAAGAGAATTCTTAGAATCTAATGAATTTTTAGAATTGTGTAATGGAATTTAAATTATTTAAATTTTTTCGAATATTTTGAATTCTGTAGAATTTAAACGAATTCCACTATGCATTGTTTTGAATTCTCTTTTTTTAATTATCTGAATTATAGTAAATTTTCCAAAACTCTTTAAACAATTCTATATTTGTTAATTCTCCCAAGACCGCTGATTACTTTAAAAAAGTTTTTTATTTTCTTGAATCCTTAAAAATGCACAATGCATTATTTTGAATATCTGCAAGTCTTCGTATCCTCAAATTCTATGAATTCTTTCTTATTTTTTAAATTCTTCTGCGTTCTTTGAATTTTCCCTAATTATCTGAATTCCTCTGAATTCTTCTTAATTCTTCTGAATCCCTTCAATTGTCTGAATTTTTCTGAATTGTCAGAATTTTTAAAAATTTGCTGAACTCTTTAAATTGATCTATATTTGTTGAGTTCTCGAGATATGACTTATTTTTTCAAAATATTTTGAATTATTTTAAAATCATTGTAAGCAATTCACAGAATACAATGGAATGTAGCTAAATAAACAAAAAATACACAGAATTAAAAATATTTCAGAGAATAAAAAAACCCAGATAACTCAAAGGTTTTACAATGTAGAAGATTTAAAAAAATGAAGAGAATACAAAATAATTCATAGTAAACATAAATATTTTAAGATCATTGAGAAACATCTTAAAAATGGAGCTACATCGTGAGAAAACGAAAAATTCAGAACAGTTTAAAGCATTCACAAATTTTTTAAATAATTTAGAGAATTCAGAAGAAAGGAGAGAACTTAGAAAAATTAAGAGAATTCAAAAGAATTCATAGAATCAAAAAGAATTCGGAATTAGAGAAATCATTAGAATTCACAAAGTGCAAACGAATTGACAGACTTCAGAAGAATTTACAACATTCAAAAGAATGTAGAGAATTTAAAAGAGATAGGAGCATTTAAACGAGTTATGAGGATTGAGAAAAAATAAAAAAATTCAAAGAAGTAACATTCTAAGAATGCATTAGATTCTATGAAATCTTTTAAATTATAAAGAAATTAAGGTAACAAAAGTTTAATTTAGTAAACTAAGGGCCACCTTAGTGCACATGTAAAGCTGGTGTACGTATAAATTTGAGAGTGCACAATTAGTAGTGTACGTATTTCTAATTCTACAATCAAGCTCCAAAGATACGAGCTCCAAAGATGCCAGTAGTCCACAGATATGCGCGTCCCAATCCCAAAGGGGCGAGCGAACAATTTCCCCCTCTTCCCTGCCCTATTTGAGAGTAAAGTGCGCGCGAGTGCGCGCTGCCCTGACGTCAACGTGCGCGTGCGCGAAGCAGGCCTGTGTGCGTTCTCACGCATTACCCCCAAAATCTCAAGGTTACAGGAGTAGAGTTTGAATGGTGGTAACTTACGTCAGGAACGCCACTAACTTACCAACAAGTTACTGGTAATTTCTCAATCGATTTTATTTTTGAGAATTTACTAGAATTAAGGTTTTTTACCGAAACAAATGTAAGCTTTTGAGCTCAGATGGTTTTCAACGCACTTATGCTGAGTTTTAATAACTTAGGGAATATTTGTCAAATTATTGTAATGCTTAGTTCGTAAATCGCTTATAAAAAAAATTTTCCATCTTAGATTGTAATTTTTGTACTTACATTTTCAATTTGAAGAAATTAAAAATGCAGACTTGGAGACTTGAAGTTTTTCAATTTTTAACGTTGATTTATGTTTTTAGAGTTGAATTTAAATCTTTAAACTCTAGCATTTATAAAAGTTAAAAATTCTTGATTTAGAAGTTTATCTGCATTATATCTCAAAATACAAAATCTTTGAATTAAAGAAACTTTTAAATCTGAATTTAAAAAGTTTCAAATTCAAGAGTTTTAATTAAAGTACTTTAATTTGTAGTTTATTTTTTAGTGCTTTAAATTAAAAAGTTTTTCCTTTAGAATTAGAATTTTTTATTTTTATGGCCGTGAAAAATATTTGGGAACCGAGAAAATACTGGGCATTTGTTTTCGTCAATTAAAATGGCCATCTTGATATACGTGCGAAGCACATACTCAAAACTTTGTACTTCAATCAAGTTTGATTTTCGAACACAAAAATGTTAAAGTTTATAATGATTGTTAATGTTTTAAAAGCTCCCGGAATAGTGCAAAGGCCATTGAGGGTACACCCAAGACGGTCACTATATCGGGACTGCAGTAATTTGTCAACTCAAAAAATTCTAGTCCTAAAGAAATGTTAAATTTTACTTAAAGGATGTTCTAAACTCAAATTTAATAAATTTAATTAATATTTCAAAGAATTTAATAATCAATCAATACGTTTCTGTTCTGAAAATGTGGAGTTAACTAAATAAATTTCCGCATTCTCGATAACGTTCAATAATTTACTGACTCTGTTACCTTCTCCAAATTTACATTGCCCAGAATTGTCTAATTCTACACAGGAGCGGAAGTCTCTTCTAAGGTCGTATCTTTGGAGTTGCCGATTTCCGAACTTCACGTATCTTTGGAGTTCGAGTGTACTTTGAATCAGAATACTTTCAGCTTTTGAAATTACTATACAGATATTTTCTTAATTTTAAATTAGGATAAAATTTTGATTAAATCGCACAGATTCGTATTTGCTTATAACTTACAAAGATCTTACCGAAAGTTAAAAATATATCATATTATTATTTACCAATAGAATTAAAGATAACCGCAAAGGAAACGAAGAGTGTATAAAGAAGCCCCATATATTCTTATTAGTCGTAAAGTTTAGTAATGTATTTTTTTTTAATTTGATTAACACTCTAACTGAAGAAAATTCTAGTTCCTTCTTCCATTATATTCCAAATATATACTATGGTCGTTATCTTGTCAATGATAAGTGATAAGACGGTATTTGTAAGATATTTGCATGTCAGTCAAATTTAGGAATATTAAGTTAATTGCTAAGATTGTGAAAACAGATATCACAATTTGCTTACTTTTTTACTTTTTACAGTCATATGCTGTTTGCATGAATAATTGATAAACTGGCTACTATCATGGCTTTTTTGAAAAAAATATAATATAATGTACATTCTACAAAATATGTTTCAATAAATGAAAACATGGACTACAGCCTCTTATATTATTTATCAAATGTTAAATAAATTATTTAGCCGACTTGAGACGAAAGCACCAATGGATAAAAAAGATTTTTAATACTTATAATTGAAATAATTGTTATTTCGAAATATCAATTTAAAGAGATTATTTAAATAATGTAAACATATTTCGAAAATTTTCAAGGAAGAAACAGAAAGATTTGAAGGCAATGTTTTTCATTTTGCAGAATTAAAAAAATAGGACAAATTAAAATGTGTGAAATTTTTTAATTATTGTTCATTTTGAGAAATGAAGTTGAAGCGAAAATTAAAAAAGTTTTTTTAACATATCAAACGATTTTATATAATTTCTAAGTAGCGTAGATGATTTTAAAGCATACTTAAAAAGAAACTTTTAGAGCCAACTTTAAAATATTCGTAGAAATGTAGATTTGCAAAGATTTCAAAACTCTATGAGCTTTCAAAGAATTTCAAAAGATATTAAGTGAATAAGGACATTTGCTTAAAGTTCTTAAGAAAATTTAGAAGATTACAAAGCAATTTTTTATATTTTGAGTGGTATTTGAAAATTTTGAGAAAAATTGTAGTCAACATTTGTAGGAAACATTTACGAAAATTTACATAACAATTTGTGATTTCTTTCAAACTTCTAATAGTCCTAAGCATCTTTTAAAAAGACTGTAATTTTATAATTTTCAATATTTTCTGTTAAGGTCTTTTTTGATTATTATTTAATGTTTTTGGAAAATCGATATAAAAAAGTTTTTAAATTCGAAACCATTATAGTGAATTTTAGTATCCGGAGGGGTATCGTAGTTCAAATCCATCCAACAGATAGCGTTCCGTTTAGGTAGGCCAATTTTTGCATTCTTATGTATAATAAAAATACTAAAATTCGTTAAAAACTTAATTCATTTTATTAATATGAAAGGAAGAAAATAGTTTTTTAGTAACGATAGAAGCAGCTGTAATTAGTGATAAAAAATTCATGAAGAAATGTAATGTATTATTAGAAAAATTGAATATAAAGGTGAGGAAGATGAGTATTTTCAAGACAGTTTGAATTGTATTCATATTTTTCTAATATAATTAATTAATTTCATAAACTCTAAAAAATATACTTATATATCATTTATTTATAATCAGAATGGCGACTTGAGCGGAAATTTTGCACATGTATTGGGAATTTTTTTAAAGAATTAAAACTGGTATTTAGAAGACAGGAGTTTAAAAAATCCTTTTTCCTAGTCAAAATTCGTCACAATTTAAAATTTTCTTCTTTCGAAGTTTAAAAAAGAGAGTCGGTAAAGTAATTTTAAGAACAGAAGTAGTATATTGAAAAGGAAACATTTCTTATTTGTAATATAATTTCTTGCACATTTTTCGTTACGAATTTACCTTTTTTCTTAAAAATTCAACTATTGTTTGTTGAAAATTAATTTTAAACTGAAACTTTTACTATTTCTGGTAAAAAATTGTACTTAAATTCTACAATTTAGATGTAAATTTGTCTTTTCAAATAGAAAATTTATTTATTTCATTGACAATTCACGTATGTTGTTAGTATGTCGACTTTTTGAGTTCTTTTCTTTAAAAAAATGTATTTGATTGAAAAATATACTCTTTTGTTGAAAATTCGATTAAAAGGAATTTTTTTACCAAAAATTTAGCTATTTTTCTGATAATCCGATTTCTCTAGAATTAAATTTGCATCGCGAAATTTAGCTATTCTTTTTTTGGTTGAAATCTTATCTTTTTATGATAAAAAATCAAGTATTTAGTAAAATTAATACTTTTTATTTAAAAATTAGACTACTTTTTTAGAAATTCATAGAATTTATGGAAAATTCGTATTTTTTCAGTTTTGTTAAAAATTAATTTTTTCAAATCAACAATTTAACTTAACGACTAAGTTGAAAATTTACCTTTTATAGTTAAAGATTTAACAATTTAGATGTAAAATTGTATTTTCTTATTAAAAAGTCAGTTCACAGAATTTTACACATTTTTCTCATAGAAATCACTTTCAATAGGATATTTACTGTTTTTGCCAGTGCATAAAAATGCAATAACTGGCCTACCTGATCGGAGCGCCATCTACTGAGTTTTTTTGAAATACGATATCCGTCCGGTTGCTAACAAAACAGAAAGAGTGGGGCGATGCATAGGGCTAATATATAGTGGTAATGAAAATATTTAAGCCCTTTTTTCTAGTTAGATTTATATTTTCCCGAGAAAAACATCAAATTTGCTATCAACTTGTGTTTCTCAATTCCGAATTATTTTTGTAGGTTATGTCTCACTCAAATCACGCTAATCGAAGAAATTTCCCATCTGACTAGATTAAAAGGTTGCAAATACAACAATAAATTGTATCATTTTTGTTTTTATCTTAATTATTGAGCAAAAAATATTCCAATAACTATTTATAAGATGTTTTCTGCTTTTTCCAAAATCTCCAGTACGACATTCAGGTAACGGGAAAGCGGTCAGCTTCATTTGACATCACTTTACACCTGTAACTTTTACACTCCTAAATCGTCTCCATGTAGATATAGCTTTCCGAAATTCGTGTGCGCTAGAGAGCGTGACAGTGGTGGGAAAACTCAATTCCGAGAAAATTTATGGGAGACCAACCGAATAAATTTAAATTCTTTTTCTATTGGAAATCAACGCCCAAATCAAGAAGCAAGCCTGGCAGGGGGAGACCATAGCCTGGCACGAAGATGAAGCACGACCATCGAAATATAGTATTGGATCGCTGTCTACGGCTGTCGGAAGTGGACCAAGACATCGAAAGAGAGCACAACTCAAAAAAGTGGACCTGTCCTTTTCTAAGGATGGTGATTGGTTTTACTCAGTTCTTATCTGCTTTCATTAGAAAAAGATCAGCTGACCAATCACCAATCGCCATTCTTAGAAAAGAACAGTTGGACTTTCTCGATTTGTCATCTCGTTCTATTCCATGGTCCACTTCCACTAGTCGTAGCCAGCGGTCCAGTAATATATGTCGATGGACATGGCATTAGATAAACATTCGGACTGTGACCTCAAATCTGCGACAACAAGCAGAATTTAAAAAGTTTATTCAGGCCATGTAACTTGTGGACCTACTGATCAAGTCAGTCCTGAGATCAATATTTGTTCACCCATATTTAAACCCGTATATAAACAAACCATTATGAGGGTGCTTTATGAGTAGCGAAACCTCGGTGATTAGTTTTTACAATTGGGATTTGACAATAATTAAAATAAAAAAGATGAAAGAAATAAAAAAGAGAAGCAAGAAGGTTTGGTTGGTTACCTTCTAATTTTTCTTTCTTCTTCTTTGTTTTTGCCCAAAGGGGAAAAGAATTCTTTTCTGTTCAGTCGTTTCCATTATTAAATGCACACATTACTTTTATTTGCGAGGCATCAAAAACGCTGACCATCAGCTGATTAAAAGTTAAACTAACCATTTTACGCGGTAGCTTTTAAACTGTGTTGACATTTTCGAAACATAAGATTCTAAAAAAAGGATGATACGATTACAATTTTTATTTTTGTAAATTATTATTTCATTATTTATTGCATAGTTTATTATTTACAGTATATATATTAATATCTCTAAAAAAGATGGAAAGAAGGAAAGCGCACAGCTACGATTCAAATAATTTTGTTTTAACAAATGAAAACGCATAATATGGCGCAGGTCAGGTTCAAAGTCACATATCCTAGTGAACAAAATAGTACCTCATTTTGCTCATTTGGCTGTGTTGCATAAAGTTGCAGAGAAATGGAATGGCGCTTACATTACCTAACAGAGAGATCGCATGAAGAATCCTTTTTTAGAAATATAAGCTACTAGGTTGACTTTTCTCTTCACACTGACTAAAAAGGTATTTACACTGATTGATGGTAACTATCCATGATGATAATACAGATTCCTTTAAAATTCATATTACGAAATTATCCAAAAATACATTATTTATTGCATTGTCCTTATAATAACTGATTTGGCGTGGTTTTCTAAGTTTAATATAGTAGGGGAATTCATGGAAGTTGGGAGGGGCGGAATTAGGGTAAGTGATAGCAAATCACAGGAGACGACGTATTGGAAGTAGGAGAAGACAGAGGAATGGAATTTGGAGAGGTAAGGAGTTATACTACACGGTAAGTAATGGCAAATAATCGAAGGGGTGTAATGGCAATGAGGGGTGCGCCATTGAAGAGAAATGAGTTACAGATTTGTAGAGAATAGGAGCAGTTTATGAGAAATGAAGGGAGAGAAGGAATGTGAATTGTAGGATATGGATATATGGCAACTGGAGAATTGAGAGGAAATGTGAAGGATAGTGAGAGTGAAAGGAGATTAAAGACGGGGAAGTTGGGCAAGTAGGGAGTAGTCAGCAATTAGTTGTATGGAAAGTAATGGGATATGAGGGGGGGGCAGGGGTGGTAGGGTAAAGTGAAGAGAAATATGTTTTCGGGAAGCAAAAGGAATTCTTGAGAGGGTGTGAGGGGAAATTAGGAAAGGCCTTGTAAAGCAATTCAGGTGAGTAGGAGAAGGGAAGGGGGGAAATGATAGTGTTGTCTTTGTAAGTGAGGAGTGGTAGAAGCTTTGGAGAAAGAGGATGAAAAGGGAAATTATAAGAGGTGGGTGAAATAAAGGTATGGGAAGTATAGGGACATTAGGGAAGGGGAATCAGAGTAAGCGAGGTGAATTGATCGAAGAAATAGTAGGGAAAATAAGGATTAGGGAAGAATGCGAAATGAAGGGCAAGGACGTATGTGAAATGAAGGGTTGGGGAAATAGAGGGGAAGTTACAAAAGGGGATAATAGAGAAGAGGTGACATGGCGGGAACAAGGGATATGAGGGAAAATGAGCCGCCGCCCATCTCCGTTAGGAGATGGGTAGATATTATTTATACAATTCCATTATTTTAAATCGAGAAATTTTTTTTTTTTAATCAAGTAAATTTTTTTGTATTGCACTTCCAGCTTATTATTCATCATCGATATTCACGAATGGAAAAAATTAAAGGGACAAAACATTTTGCGAATTTTGAGTGATTTTTCAGAATGCTGTATCGCAGTAAAAAAAGGTCGTATCAAGGTCATAAAAAAAGCATTTTGAAGCTTAAAGTTACTAGTTTTCAGATATTTGAGCAAAAAAAACTTTCGGAGCTACATGTTTTGAGCAATTTTAACAAGTATTTTGATAAAAAAGTTTGTTAAAATTCAGTAAGACAATTTTTCGCTGAGCTATAGAACTTAAAATAAAAAGGACCTTTTTATCTTTGGTTGACGATATGTCAGCAACCTGAAATAAAGTTCTACCAACATCGAAATGTAACTTCGCAAGGTTTTTAGGGGTTATTCAGCTTTAAAAGGCATACTCAACATTAGTCTTCTCATGAAGATTTAAAATTTATCCGTTGATGTTCTGAGAAACCACAAGTATATTCCAGTTTTCAGAACTGCTCTTAAATTTTCTGTGCGGCCATTGGTTGCTGAGATATCGTTGATCAAAGGCAAAACGGTCTTTTTTTATTTAAATTTCGATATCTAAATGAAAAATGTTCGTACAGAGGTTTTAACTCTGATACGACCATTATACAGTATTCTGAAAAATCACTAAAAATTGGGAAAATTTATTTGACACTTTAATTTTTTTCATTATTGCATTGTAAAAGTATATAAATTTATAAATAGCTGTATATACCAGTTTAAAAAGTTTATAGAAAGTAAAAATATGAGTAATACGCAATTTTATTAAATAAACGAAATTGCGCAAGATTAAAAGCTTTATTGATACATTAAGGAAAAACTAGTGTCAATATTGAGGATAAGCTGCGTCACACATTCAATTTCGCCACGTTACACATTTCATTACAAATATCTTATCTAGAGTAATAATTAGTTTCGTTCTTTAGAAGATTCATTGCAAGTCAGTTTTTTTCTTCTAATTCTTAGAGAAAATAAAGATCTTTACGAGTTTATTGCTTTTTTCGTGAGCATTGTGGCTCAATTCTATTGGTAGATATAATTTTTCAGATAATTTAATCAGACCATGTTCTTTATCCGAATATATTTACATAAGTGGACTGGAGATTAGACAACTCTTAAATTCTTAATATTCCCAAATAATAATTTTCTAAGAATGTTCCAAACAAATCTCACAATTTGACGATGTTCACCAACTATAGAAACTTCTTACTATACTTAACACAATTTCTTGCATTGTACACAATTTTTAAGTTCAGTAGGTTTTTTCATACTATAATCTGAATATAAAGCTAAGAAAATTTTTTTAAATGTTCATTTCATTGCTGCATTTTTTGTTTATGTCAGAAGAAATCTATCCAAGAGAGGTTAGAATTGTATTTTAGTTTCGGAAAAAAGGCCAGGGCATTTTTCTCGTAATTTTTTGCTAAGTTTTTCAGGAAGTCCAAAGACTCATTTAAAGATCGGTTATAATTATCATTCACTATTAGCATGAATGTGACTGAATATTTCGCGTAAGGGTGTTTCTGTTGGGGGTGGTTTAGTTCAATAAATATAAGTGCATACTAGGATTTTGTCATATTGTATTTTTTCATAAATTTGATAAAATAAATAAAAAAAAGTGATGCTGTCATCTATTGTAAATAACTGATGATGCAACGAATTATTGGCCTTCCAACATGCCACTCATTTCTTAACTGCACACTCAGAAAAGTAAATTATTTTAATCCCTCTTGACAAATCAGTTATTAATCTACATTTAAAGATAATAAAGAAATCCTTGGTATTTTATTCATCTCGCTAGCTTCTTTCCTTAATTCTGTTACAGTAAGTAAATTTTTAAATAATTTAATAAATCTTGTTCATCAGAATATTTTCCTATAGACTAACGGTAAATATTATTATCGATGCACCCGGAAACGATAAACATTATTTTTGGTTCTTTGGCAAATTCTGAAAATAATTCTATTCTGGATCTCTCTGAATCCTATGAATACCCTATTTGTTACTTGATGAACATCTATAAAAATTCATCTATTTCTATTTATGTTTACAGAATTAAGTTCGCAGTTCAGACAGATACATCCTGTTCCTGCGGGACTTCCAGTGAATCAAGGACCCCCTATGATTAAACTTCCCATGATTGAGCCTCCTCAGCTGGAGCTGCCTCAAAGTCGTATTCCTCTGCGTCGTCAGGATCCTAATTTTCATCACCATGTTATTCGCTACTATGAATGGAGAAATCATATATAATTACCAGTGAAAGCAGGAAACCATCTAGTAGCAAGATATGGTGGATTAATTTGTGGAATAGTCATAAATCGTACACTTTGTCGAGTATTTGATAGAACTCGTAGACAGTTTACAGTTGAAGATCGCGTTAATTACTGGCAACCTCCTGAAGCAACTCCTGGAATTTATTTAAAACGGGAAATGTTTTACGAATGATAAAGAAATAAAGTGAACTCCTCAGAGGTGTAAAAGGAAATTTTTTTCCAAGCTATTCGTAATTTTATAAAATAGTAGCAATCTAAACATTTCCCTCTTTCGTTCCGTTATTTCAATATCAATTACTTCATGTATACTTGTTTTCCCGCGTAAGGACTAAGAGCTGAAACTTTAATGTAACCATACCATGTTTCAAATTGTCAATTATTTGTAATGTTTTAAGTCAACTTTTGATAAAAATTGCAACTCTAAAACGACAGAAATATATCTGTGATTCAAAGGGATTTGATTTTTCAAATACGTAAATAGACGACACACTGAAAAAATGGGTAGTTCGGCCAACTACAGTTTGTAATTTATGGTAACGCTATTTTATTAGTTTGGACAACCATTTACTTAGTTTCTAGTACTAATGAATAGTCACTGCCCCTAATTTAACTCTTATCAAGACAGAAAACATTTTCAACGAACTAAGGTTTGTCTTGATGTATAAAGTATCAGCATGATTCATCAAATGATTTTGTGCACTTACGCTACAGCTTATATATCTTATAGACCGTCTTTAGTCATCGCAAGGACACTTACCGGGCACCAATTTTTTTATGAATTATTTATTTTTTATAACATCCGTTGTGTCCAAAAGGCAAAGCTAGATTTTCTTAATAACTACTTTATTAAGAACCGTCCGCTGTTTTTTATTCAACAAAACACCCCCCTGCGATCAAAGTATTTTTTTTTGTTATTGACTCAGAATTTATTTTTTTATTTTTTTTCACATTCCAAATCATCCTAAGAGACCCTCATTGTAAAATTTCTGTCAGAAATCAAGCTTCTCAAAATACCTATTTTTTGTGTGCGAATTAATGATTTTCCGTTTGTCTTGCGAAATCTTAGAAGATCCCAAGAAACCATGTTGATGGACAAATCTCGCATGAAAACATTCAGGGTCGCTATTTTCATTGCGGCAAAAAATATCCGAACATTTCGCGGTTTCCAAAAATATCTCCCGATCCTTGTGAATACAACAAAAATCAAACAATCCTCGGAGATCTCGTTTTTTTTTGGAAATATCTGTTTCTTTGGTTCATTATTGAAGGGATGTTAAAATAACACTAAAGTATTATGTAGGCATAAAATCTTAAATCTGTCAAATTTACCTGTGTAAAACTTTTGTTTTAGTTGGACTGATCTAAAAAATAACAGGCACTTGGCCATATCGAAAGAACCGTTTTTGAGAACTATAAAATTTTAATAAAAGACGAATTTTTCTACTAAAAAACAATGTTATGTTGCAATTTGCAACTTACAGGTCACATTTTATGGTAATATTTTAGTTAAAGATAATTCAAAAATGTTGAATTATATTTCCTGATATACAACTCAGGCTACGCGATGCTCCATGATGAGTTTCGATCTTGTTTGCAATTTAATTTCTTGTCGCTGATTCGTTCAGAATTCTTATTTTTCTACATGCAAACCCTTTCTCGAAGTCAACATTATCATTGTGGGACGCCGCAGGAGGTTAAAAATCATCGGGATGCCGGAAAGACTCAGCTAACTCGCTACTACTACTCAAACCTTTACTCTGTCATTTAGATTCTCCTGCCAGTTACACCATAAGAAGTTGCTGCCAACCTAAGACTTGAAAATCTCAACTGGGAATCGCTTTGCAGTTATTGACAGGAAATCGCCTGGATTTTCTACAAGTTTTGGAATATTCCAAAAGACTCCAAATTCTTTTATCAACAAAGCATGTATTTCGTCTAATTTCTGGGCGATTTTGATGTGAAAAGCATACCACTAATTTCAGCTGTTTTTGTGGTAACTCTGTAGCTCAGGCCCTTATCGTAAAAACCAAAAAAGATCTATTTCGCATGAAAAGCTATTTATGAGTCTGGTATCTTTTACTACCTTTCTGAGTCATTTAACTGCAACTACAATGTGAATTACACTGTGTCTATCTCCTCAGAATCAGGCGTAAAAGGGGGTCATTATATTCCGAAACCAAGTTTTTGTAATGAAACAGCCCTATTCTAAGCATAAGCTAACCAATCGGTCTCTGTAACCAGTAATCCATTTATTCATTTCTCCTAGTATAAAGATTCTTTTCTATGATCCCAAGTACTTACATAGCATAATTTAAAGTGCACTAGAAGGTGTCTTTTACTTAACTTTTTTCAGCATCACCTAGAGCGGAGTACGCTATGATAAATAATTTTCTGATTTACATTTTCATGCTAACCCAAATCAATCTGGTAGACACGACTCCATGCTTCTTGATATACTATCTTTCTCCCTGATTGATGATAAGACCGAAACTCTTAACCAAACTGCAAAACGTATTCTCAGCAAAATAGTTCAATGTGCAGTTAAAGAGATGAATTTTCATCCCATTGATGAATTTTCTTTAAAAAATTAATCTTCAAGAAAAGAGTTTAAACAGTCGACTTAAAGGTTGAAAGTCCTTTTAAAATAGATTTATTAATCACAATTAATGATTTAAAGGATTTAATGATTCCAGTAATTCCAGAGGGCACTAAAGATACCAAGTCGTTTAAGAATATCAACGCGTTTTATGCAAAAAAATTTTACAGAAGATTTAATGGAAAAAGATATTGATGAATCGGGAGCGGGCGAAGAGGATGAAATACTAGAAGATGATGAAGTTGTCTTCCAACTCCATAAATAACCTGTCTTCGAAACATATCATGCAGACTTTTGTAAGGCGCAACCCCTAACCTACAAGAATGTGTTTTCGTGTTGGCTCCACGAAAGACGTCGCTTAAGGCTAGAACGGGGGAAAAGTTTTTAACCTAATTTCACTAAGATCGCAAAGATAGTTGCAACCAATGTCAAGAAGAGAACGACCGGCTTTTTGCAAGTGTGCAAAAAGCAACAAAAAAATAAATAAAAAGAGCTAGACAGAAAACACAGATGGTGGGCATAGAAGACGATACTTCTGATATTTCTGGCGGTGAAACTTAATTAGTAGCGTTTTCACCTCATAAACCACTCACACAAGCAACAACTAAAGCCAACAAAATATATTGAATTCAGAACAGACTGCCTTCGCAGCACAGTGGTTTGGGTTCACTAGCATGGCGGCGGTTTTCATTTCTTATCTGTTTTTTTGGATGCAAACAAAATCAGTATTGATAACAGAAGAGCAAACTCGCATTGCCAGAGAAAAAAGTAAAGATTAGGCGGGCAAAAAAAAGTGTTGGGATTGAACTGCAAAGAACGCAACATTGGTAATGTCGCTTCTGGTTCTAGTACAGACGATTCTAAATTTTATACTATGACTAACAGTCTTGAAGATCTGTAAGACCTTTAATTTTCAGATGCAGATTGAAGTAATGTAAATACCGCCCGGGAGGGTGCAGTTATTAGCAAAATTAAAGTAAAGTTAAATAGTACCCTTAAGTGGGTCATATGTCTGCTTCCCTTAAATGAGATACTATTTATCGCTCTCTTCGAGTACCTTGATAGTGTTTCATCCAGTCCAAATAGTTACACAATACCGATAGGTTCGCAGCTCTCAGAGTGTGAAATGTCTGTTCTTAATTTTTCAGTTTAACATTATGTAAATTACCTGTCGAGGGAATAGATTTTGCAAAACCGAGAAAAGACCAGGGTTACCTTTAAATATATCTCAGGCTATTATTTAGGCTAATGCTCAGATTATGTATCCAAATTCGACCCAGGCACCGTCTGTAAATCTCAGTTGATAACCTGCAAAAACATAATTTTAAGGTTATATGTTCCAGGCTGGGATAAGCCAGCTTATCCTAAGACACAGTCAAGGCATGGGAATTTGCCGAATTTCCCCTTCCCTATACCATTGATAGAAGTGATACAGGTGACAGAAGCATCTAAAACCGGTTCATATTAGGCCCGCACTAAAACCTAGACAAACATTTCGAAATTTAGCACAAAACTAGATTTCACCTTTTTGTTTGACTACGACTCGGACTAAAACGAGCCAAGAATATGGTTGATTAGTTAGTTGGATTGGGCTGAAAGGAACCCTTGATCTAGCCACCTTTAAGTGGTGGGTTCTGTGTAACCGATACAGGTCAGCTTTGTGTTGCAAAGTTTTGAATTTTCAAGCCCGGGTTTTGAACGCAAGATATTGTCCGATCGAAATAAAATTTTGCAAACAATCTCCTGGTATGGAAAGACAGCTCTTCCGCATTAGCAGAATTTGACCCTCGGAAAAATAGACATTCTATCCACCCAATTCTACAATCATTAATTAGATTTACATTACTTTATTTGATTTAATTATAAAGAGAACATTCCTGAAGAGGGTGGGCCGAAATCCTCAGGGTAGTTTAGATTAATTAATACAGGCTTGTAGTACAATTTTATGATATCCTTCTTTTTTACTTTTTTAATTTCGAAATAAAAAATAAAAAAGCGATGCTTTCATCTATTGCAAATACCTGATTCTGTTTCCAGTTATTTGCCTTTCAACATGACGCTCATATCCTAATTGCGCACTCAGAAACGTAAAACATTTTAAACCCTCTTTATAAATCAGTTTCTCATGAAGATATTTCTTATGAAGATATTCCTTGACACTTCATGTATTTTAGATAGAAATAGTTTATCAAAATATTTTTATATACATTACTGGCAGAAATAATCCATAGGCCTGAAAATAATGCACTAAACTTATTTATATTTAATGGATCCTTTAATAGGCAAAAGTTTGGCACTATCATTGGTTCAGTCATTTCTTCGATTTTAACAGAAATTCTTATAGAGCATTTGGCGGTTTTTGCATTTAGCAAGTAAGATTTTGGTTTGCTTTTTTATTTTCTTAATGCTGCTGATTTTTATGTGTTTTTTATCAAAGTTGCAGATGGTTATCAATGCTTTCATGTAGAATTTTAAATTTCTCTTCTGCTCAACCTTTTCAAAACAAGGTCGCAGTGATCTAATACTTAGTTGAGAGAATATCCTTTTTCTTAGTAATTTCCTACAAAAGTTAATTGAGAAAAATATTAAAATTAAAACTTGACAAATTATAAGCAGGCAAAGCAATATTTTCCCTAAACATAATCAGAGGGAATGAAGAGAGTATAGTATAGTCCTTTAATACTTTTGTTCTTCCATTTTTTAGTCAAATTTCGAAAACTATTAAATTTATATTGAAAAAGTTAATGCTTCATACTATTTGTTGTATACCAGTCAAAATGGATTCAATAATAAATTTTTGCAAGGTCCCTTTTGAAAATTTGAAAGCGCGGTATTGTCAACAAAATCACTTTCAAGATTTGTTATAAGAGTATTCTTGCCAGACATACAACGGAATTTATCGATGTTTACCATGACTTTGATTGGGATAATGTTGTAATTTTGTCTAGTGAAAGCAATCAAAGAAAGGAAGAATTTATGGAATTGCTTCGCATTAAAAAACAGCACAATTGATTAATTTAAAGACTCAATTGGACAGATTGGAGAAGAGTTATTTTTAGTATGAATAAGTATATTTAGTACTGAGTTTCCATAAGTTTCTTATTTTCTTTTACTTTCTGTAGTTCTAATATGCTTATGATGGATTTTTTAGGTGAGGTTAAATCCGGTTTACTGTTCGAACATCAGCGGATTTTTCAGATATGTTTATGATAGGTTTTGATTTCGAACCTCACTTGATTTTCGGGTAAAAGAAATAAAAAAAAGAAAGGGATTTGGTTGGTTGCCTTTTCACTTTTTCTTTCCTCTTTTCTATTTTTGTCCAAGAAGGAAAATTATTTTCTTTTCTTTTTCAGGAGAAAAAAGAATTTTTCTTTATCTTTCTTGAAAGTTCAATACGAACAGTTTATGGTGGTTGTCCAGAATTGGTCGTCCGGTTTAAAGACGTATCTCAAACATAAAACGTTTTTAGAACGACTGGATATATTTTAATGAAAGTTTATTCTAAAAAAATTATTCTTATTGGGGCTATGTTTTTGATAAGGTAAGTATATTTAGTAAAATTTTGCAGAATCTGTTCTACTTTAAGACACCTCGATTCCAGGAACAGGGATTTCGGTACCGTATGTGATTAGATATTTTTATGCTTTGAGAGATTAACACACTTTATGACTGGAAATAAGTGTACGATTTATATCATTTTACCTTGAGAAACTCAGACCTTTTTGTAGTCAAATAGAATTTATATTTTAAATCGTAAATTGACAAGGTTATCATTTGAAAGGTGTAAAATAACGACTACAGAATGCCAGTTTCTGACACAATTTATTAGAAATATGAAAGGAACTAATCCAGTCAACACTATATCAACTTTTTACATAAAAACCGTATTTTAGGAAAAAGAAAAAGATTATATAAATTTTTATATAAGTTTTAACGAATTTCTCCTCAAAAGACATTCTGATTAAATGTAAATATCTTGGGAGTACAAGCTTAAATCCTATCATTATTAAGATAACGACTATTATTTTCGTCTACAGTATTTCGTATATAATACAAGGAGGCGCTGTAATGTTCTTTAGTTACAGTGTTAATCACACTCTTATATAATACATAATTAAGTTTTTGTCTGATTAGAAGAGATGAGGATTTCTTATAAACTAGTTATAGCCTTGGCGTTCCTCATTGATTCTTTTGGTAAATATAATCATAAAGTACATCTATAGCTTTAGGAAGATCTTGTTGCACTATAGGAAAGTTAGAATTTGCTGATTACTTTCAAAATGAATTCAGGTTGGTTCGAGACGGGTTGCCTTTGAGTCGACTTGAGTTTGTTCGGTTCGAATCTGGTCAATTTTTGGGGTTTGGGTGTACATCTAGGCCGGAAACACAGAAATCTGACCCGACCCGGTTTGAAGGACCGAAAGCGTGAGCCTACCCAAAACACGAAAGCCTGGCCTGACCAAAAACTGAAAGTACCACTCGCCTCAGTTTAAAATTCAATAATGAGGAATAATATTTACAATATTTATTTTATTTGTTAAACCTTTATACACTACAACACATATTCAGGGTAACTATCAAAGTGAGCATGAGTGTAAGCATAAGAAAAGTTAATTGAGGGTAGCGCGTTTTTTTTAAAAGTAGGCGATATAATTGCATTGCAGGTGAAGAATCTTTCACTGCATTTTTACAATTGGTTACACATCAAACTCTTGTAGATCATGCTTTACTTGTCTTCATAATTTAAAACTAAAAGCTTTAAACTGTAAGAATAAAGCTTTTGGAGTTTATACGAATAAGCTCATCATCGAAGCATTCAAGCTCGGCTTGCAATGCCTAATTTTATAAATTTTAACTTGAGAATTATTTCCAATTTAAGTAAACACATGATTGCATACTTAAGGTTAAAATTAATACTCTCTTTCTCGTTGCAGAATTGACTCTACAATTCGACTGTTTACCTAATGGCGATCCTATTCTTTGGAATTCTCGTCCCAGCACTTCTAATTCTTCTCATGGAAATCATTCTCCTCACAGGTCTCTTCCTCTTGACCAAAATGCTCTTCGCGTTAGGACTACGTCTCCTCCTAGAAGGAAACGTCCTTCGCTCATACTTGGATTTGATCCACAAGAACTAAGTTTCATTCGACTTATATCGCACGCGAATCCGCAGCGGGTATTCGAAATTCGCAAATATACTTTTCCTGCCAACAATTCAATTTATTTGAGAGTAAGAGGTAATGCCCCTGAGCCCATGCCCACCGAAGAGCGAAATGTTTTAACAACATCCACGGGTGATATCATGGCAATATTTGAGCGTAATAATACACTTCTTCGTGGAATATATTCTAATCATTTATTTCTAAGACGGGTGAAAATAAATATAGAGAGCGGCGCAGTAATTATTTTGAACCGAGATGAAATGACGGAAACGCCCATAGGATGTCAACCAATCTCAAAAAATTACAAAGTATCACATATAGACTACATGTAAACCCAAATCATCCTCACCACAAGTCAATTTAAAGTTCTCAAGGATTTCTTTCTTAAATGACTTAGTCTTCCTTTCTCGAAAACAAATTTTAGCATGGAAATTATTCGAGGCTTATGATCGTGTTTCAGCGTCTAATTCATCAGTTTGCAACAATAAGGGAACATTTTCACTTTTTAAATAAAAATCACTGGGCTTTCAGTTAGCTATTATCAAGAAAAAGAGACGTAATTTGTTGATAATAATAAAATAATAGTAGCTTCATTTTGTAAATGAGGCTAATAGGCGTCGAGTTTGGAGAAATATTATAACTGCTTACTACAGTCGAAAAACTTTTTTTATTGTGACCCTGATGAATTCTAAAGAGTACGTCCTTGGGTAGGTCAGTGAATTTATTATAATATTGTATAATCTTTTCCGAAAGCATCCTCGATTTCAAAAACATCAGCTACAGCGGTGTCGAGGTATTTTTATAATGTAGAGAGCTTAAAAAATTTTATCCCTGGTATTATGTGTATTATCAATATCATTTTACTTAAAGAAACTCGGGTGTTCACATGATTAAATAGAATGCAGTTTAAAATTTAATAAAATTCGACCGTTAGAATAAAAAGTTTATTTTTAATCTCAGAATGACAAGCTTTACTAAAGTTATGTGTGAGGAAAGTATATTTGTAATCTTTTTAAATATATTGATTTTTTTGTTCCAAGACAAATTAGTTATTCCTGACAAATTCCCCAGACATTTGATCAAAAATATAAGAGGATGTAGTACATCTTTTCCTTTAAATAGTCTTTAGCATACACAATGGTGTTCTAATATTTCGAAAGAGGTTTAATTTATTTTCCTTTCTCGAATTTGACTCTGATGAAATGTAAATATCTCACAAGGATCAAGCTTCAAGCGTATAATATTAAGATAACGACTATAGGATATATTTCATATATAACCCAAGGAGTTGATAGAATATTCTTTTTTTTGCATTGTTAATTAAATTCTTTGATATTCTTCAAATCATTCCATTTGATTTTTGTAACTTTAAGATAAGAAGGCTTCGAATTTTTTGTGTGTTTCAGATACAAAAAAGACACGTATCTTTTATTTCGACATGGTATTCAAAATTTTAAATTTACGATTCTTTTTACATCTTGAAAGAGAAAATTTAAAGACTTTTTTAATTGTTCTGGATCGAAAACAATTTCTTTTTATCAATAAAATTTGCAGTTAAAGTTGACGATTACCTACGCTTTGAATATAGCGACGAATGAAAATATGATTGTTTTCCTTATAAAAAAATTCAACCGTTTCAAATAAATGGATTTTCTGGAAAATCGACCAGTTAAGAATCTTTTTTTTTAAGGATCAAAATATTCGTAATAGTTTTGAGAATACCTAATGAGAATTTTAGAGTGGACCGTTAGGGACTTTTTAACAGATAGATAATTTTTGGCAATTAGCTCAGCTTCAAATATGTGATTGTGCAAGAAAAAACATTGTAGCCTTATAAGCCTATTATCTAATAACGTGAATAATGTTAAAGTGCGTTAATTCCTTATCTTCCACTTAAAATAGTCTAATTATCGTTTTTAAGAACGTATCGATTTAGTTTTGAAGAAGCTGAAATTCTGTTTTGCGACACAACGAGTAAGTCTAAACTTTCAGTTAATTGCTTTTCTCCGATTCAACAGTGTGATATTTTTGAGTACCTGATATCGTTTTGCAGTTGCCAAATGGGTCTCTGAAGGCTTTAGCTGAAATTTCATAATGCGTGCGTAAGCTGCTAATCCACAGTTTCCCCAAGATATCGGACAGCTTGGAAACCCACAACAGTCTCACCAGCAATATCAAATCTCCATATATCTTCATAGTGTCTTTTTCTCGTGAGAACTGTAACTTATGCCTTGTTTGCAGCCAATAAGAGACCGTTTCCTTCCAGCTAATTGTTCACAAGATAGGCACATGTGCTACTCTCCGTTGAGCTTGATCTGTATTCCTTGCCAATAACATGACTGCAAGGTCATCCGCAAAGTCAATAAATTTGGCTCATTTAGGCAATGACTTTCTGACTCTGCTGTCTATTAGTGGTATCATACAACAGCTTCCTGTCGTCCAAGTAATCACTGATCACCCTTCGCAAAAACGCTGGCACCCCGAAATTATGCTCCAGTGCATCCAGGATGTCAACCCACCTCGCTGAGTTGAAGGCGTTCTTCACATCCAGGGTGACCAGCACACAGGATTTCCTTGACAGGTGATAACACTACAATGCATTCTGAGTCACTGAGATTACTTCCCTAATGGCGCCAATAGTCGATTGATTTGTGCAGAATCCATGTTGGTGCTCTGAAAGTTCGCCTGTTCTTCTATGGCAGTCCGTAGCCGAGCCCGTAAAAGTTTCTAAAAGTCTTTCCTGCGTTTTTCAACGTGCACAGTTGTCTAAATAATGAGGGAGTGATGGGCGGACCCTTACCCTTATCTAGCAGCACCAATATCTGCATCTTCCATCAATTTGCAAAGATGCCAGCTAGTAGACATGAATTATACATGTTCTGTAGCACAAATGGATATTCGTTTCTAATTGATTTCAGAATTTCTGTAGGTATCCCATCTGGACCCGGCGCCTTTATGTTGCCTAAGCAGGAAATCACACTGCAAAGTTCAGCGATGGTAAATAGCTAAAATTAAGCTTTCACCATCGGTATCGGAGCACTACTCTCTTTGGATGTTCTGGAAGGAGTGCATCCACGATTGCTACTATTGTCACGGGATCCCGTATGGGTTCTGGAGCCTGATATACAAGGCCGCGAGTGACAATTTTATATCCGCGTCTCCAGACGTCCTTATCTACCTCTTCTAGCAGCGATACCCACCCCTGCATTTTGCTCATTTTAATGGCTCTTGTTAGTGTTTTATTGCCTGTAAGATAGTTAACTTTCGCCTCACCTGCGTCAGCGCTGCCGCTTTTACATTGGGCCTACCTGCGCTTCATCAGTGCTTCTCTGCGGAGATCAGCAATGTTGTCATTCCACCAATAATTTTGTTCTGAATCCCGGTGACTTGACTTTCTAGGCATTGACCTGTCACATCCCTTCTTAATTAAGCACATAGTCTGCTCGACTATATTTTCCGCCTGTTTAATCGGAGTCTTTTTAGGGCTCACAGCCTCCTCAGTGACACCACCCGTACTGGCCAGCGTTTCAAGAACTGCCGTACGACTAAGCTTAGCTGCGTTCCATCCCCGAATCTTCACAGAGACAACATGATTACTTCTTCTTTCAGAGTTTGACCAAACCCAAAACTTTATGTACTCGTGGTTGCTCCAAGAAAGTTCCTCGTGCACGTGCCACCCATGCATCGCAGCAGGTACACCTGAAAATGTCAGAGTGATTTAAATTATGGTTTCCACGCCACCACAGCGTCTAAATGTTGAAAACGCACCCATGTTGTGGATCTTTAGATCCAACCTAGCCACCATTTAAACCACTCTATGACCACGCTTGCAAGTTTAAGTCTTGCCCTATTTTAATGCCCTGCTTTAAAGTCGTTATCTGCCGCTATCTAAGTCAACAGGTCAGAGGCAAGTCTGCTTCTACGCAGGTGCTTGCATTGCTTCCTAATCGCCATCGCCCGTACCCTGTAAGGGTACTTTGTAGATGCCTTTTCTCTTTAATCAGTCCGCCATGGCGAAATCTAGGTGGCAAATTTGAAATCACAATATTATATAATACAATAGAAAAAAAATAATATAACTAGTTTTTACATAAAAGACTATACAAATCTGGTAGTTTGAAGTTATCATATCTAAGATTAACAAATTTAATTTCTTTATTAATATAAAAAGATTTATTAGTTCAACGATTGTTTAGATGTTTTTTTCCAGTATAAAAATTTTTTCTAATGTAACAACAATCACAGTATAAGCAGTCAAATCCATAAGCAAAATTTCTTTTGTGCACAATGTCTAGTTTAATCTTAGCAGATGGAACTAAGTTGAAAAAATATTTAATTGGTATAAAAATGACTGTAATATTTTTTTCGACTTAAAATAGTTCCTATTTTGTGCGTAATACTTGGTATATATGGACTGTGAATTTTTCTGAAGACATTGATTTTTTTTCATTAGTTGCGTTATAAATTTTGTCCATTCTAACTTTAATTAATTAATTGGTTAGGTTTAGTGGGTATCCATTATTGATCAGAGATTTTCGTAATAATTGGAGGTTTTGTTTTCTGAATTCTGGAGAAAATAATCTAATGGTCATCCCCTTTTTTTCAGACCATGGATGTTGTGATAAAAAGTTTCAAAACCTACGAGACAAAGTTTCTTTGTGATATAAATTTGTTAGAAGAGTGTAATTGTAAGTTCTTGTGATTGAGATATCTAAAAAACTAATTATGCTTTTGACTTCTTTTTCAAATGTAAATTTAAGATTGGAATCATAGCTATTTGAAATCTCTAAATCCCCTGAGGATGAATGCGAAATTTTGACAATTTTTCCAAAAGATGTTTCAGGTAATAAATTTTATTTTATTATATGTATATATAATATTATATTTATAATTAACTTTTTACTTTCTTACTAACAAATTATTGACTACAGTCTTAAAAAAGAGACCACACTGGGTCCGAAAGGTATTAAAATATTCCTTATGTTTCAAGGCCGCTGTAATAGGAGATACTTCACTGTATTAAAAAAATTATGTCACAATACAAATTTTCTAATCAGGATAATTCAAAGTTGAAGCAAGAATAGGAAAGACACCAAGATTTTAGACAAGTTAATTAATCTCTACGACTGTTGACAGTTTTTTAATAAAAGTCATTCATGATTTATCTATGAAGCAGCATATACTTTTTTTATTTATCCATAATAAGGAATCAAAGTGCTCATGAAATAAGCACGAAAAAATTATAAATAGAATCAAAGGGTAAAAGCCGAGATCGAATTCACATACATCGTTTATTATTAAAATCACCCTGAAAAACGTGGCAAATTTTGTGCTTAAGTAGGCTTGACATAAAATTTGAAAAAAAGTCGGTCATCAACAGTGTGTAAGTGTATACATATACACACAATCTTCGCTCCTCTGCAGCTCAAAATTACGACTTAGCAAACGTAACACATTTTTTTTAAGGATAAAATTGATGCTTATAATATATAACATGGATATCTTATATATTATACGTGGATACGTGGAACCTGTTAATATCCCGTAAAATCCTTGATGCTATATTTAAAATCATTTTAAATACATTGATGTTTTTGTTTCAAGCCAACTTCTTTATCCCGAAATAATTTCTGAAACATTTGAAGACAGGTAACAGAGCATATAGTCTATATTTTCGCTTCCTATAAAATAATTTGTGAAATTTATATTAGCTATTTAATATTTCCAACGAGCCGTTACAGTAGGCACTATATAAGTTTTTTATACAATTACTGGATTTCTGTGAAAAATAAAAGTTATGTAAATTATGATAACAGTTTTAACAAATTTTTCAAACTAAATTGCCTTTCTTGAAATTCACCCTGACGAAATGTCAACACCTTAGTAGAAAATGCGTGATGCTTTTAATCATTCAGATAAGGATCGTATATAATCTAAAAAAGCGCCAGAATATTCTTTAGCTACAGTGATAACTGCATACTTAAAAAATACATTGATGTATTTTTTTTCTAACTGGAAATAATGAGAATTTTGTATACGCTCATCATGTACCTGGCTGCTATCCTCAATTTTATTGGTAGATATAAACATATAATAGATCCATAATTTTAGACTAATCCTTTTGAGCTATACGCAAATCAGAATGTTGATCGATTTTTTTGTCATTCCATCCAAATTTCTATTTTCTTCCAAAGAATGACTATGTTTTGCTTAAATGAACACTAGTTTAATCTTAATTTATTTTGGTGGAATCCAGAATGTGGGTAGGCAAAAGAAAATAAACTTCGAAAAGTGCCACCATTAGCGCGGAGTTTTAAAAAGCTTAAGAGAAAAGGTAGTCTACGTTAAAGTTTTGCGCAGAAAAATTTCTTCTTGAGTCAGAAAGATGCTTCTTGAACCTTTATATCTCAGAATGATTTTATATAGTTTTTACTTCCTAGTTTAGTTGAAAAAATTAATCGCATCCTTTGGTCAGCGACGTCAATCCTTATCATCTATACAGAATAAACGAAACATAACACTGCGACATGTAGTGACATAATTCGTAATCGGAATTGGTTTTTTCCCCTTGTTAAATATGAACTTTTTATTTAAACTTAATATCTGTTTTGGCTGTCAATTTAATTACTTGGTTGAAAGTTACAGTACTGTTCTGAAATATTAATTTTCTAGTTGCAAGTTACTGAGAATTTTATTGCTGATAAGTGCCGATTAAATATTACGTAATCGAAATGAGTCAAGTCGGAAATACAGGAGATCAACAATTATTTAGATAACGCATTTTATTTATTTTAACCTGCCTGGACAGACCGACTTGTGGAAAAGAAGCAATAAAAGGAGCCATACCATTTAATTCACTAATAATAGTGATGAGTAAAACTCATCAGAGCTCTAAGTCAAACCGGATCTCTTCAAGCCGGAACAAAACAGGCAATCATTCTACGATTGCGCAACCACGCTCCATTCTAAATCGGACTCTTCTAAGCCGCACCATTCCTTTACATGTTCACAAACCGTAATGCTTATCTGGGCCCATTTTCAAACCCGGATTCGTCCGAGCCAAATCAAGGCAATCCATTAATTTGCAATCGATTCACCAGAACCTTTTTACACGACCCACTCACTTACCAGAGTAGCACTAAGACTTCATCTCTTCTCGCGATGTAAAATAATGAACCATTCTGCCAAGCCCACCCAAATAAATATTCAAGTAGATACGACAAACGCGAAAAGGCGAGAACTACACCCGCATCCCCTCGATCTTTGTAAAATTCAATGCCTCTGCTCATGCTAGGACGATAGTACCCATCTATAACTTTTTATCATCTTCCAAACGTTCTAGTGTGAAGAAAGTGTATGTAGAAAAGCTCGATAATTTGTGAAGAATTTTAGCAATGTAATAAACCTTTTTTGTTAATAAGACACGCCGGATATGATAGCACGAGGTTTTCAATTTAGATTCGGCCAGAGGGCCAAACGCCGGTTGCTTGCTGCCGTCCAAACGCCCTAACGGGCTTGAAAAAATAACACATCAGAAAATAGATTTGAATAAATAAGGCAAACGAATCAGCAGAAATTCTGCAACACACTCTTCTACTCCTCTCGGCGGTGGAGAACGAAAAAAATGTATAATTTCATCCAAAGTTTGGAGACAGAAGGAAAAAGACTTTCGTTCAATATGGTGGGTAAGACAAAATAACCTGATGCGCCTATCCTATGGGTACGGTCTGTCAGAAGGAACGGAGAGCGATGTGGTTGGGTTCATCGTCGACTTTCTACCCGTGTGACGGGAGTCGCAAATTAAGGGATAGGAGAGGTGAAGTCAATTAAGGTAGACGATATTTATAATTTGATGGTTTATTTACCCACGTACAGTTTAGATGGGACCCGCAGGCCCACGATCGATCTTAAATCTCGACGGCAAGGCAGCCCGAGAGCAGGTTGTGACGCTGACTTAGCGTCAGGTGAAATTTCCTGGAGGTGATGGTGTTGGAGAGCTGTTGTGGGTTGGTTCTCAGACACTATTGGAGTTGAGTTAGCCGATGACTAGGTAACACCGGATGATAATGCAGAGGGCACAGGGCTGGTGGTAGGTGCGATGAGCACAAGACTGACGAGACTGCTGGGAGCACAGGATTGAGACTCGGGGATGAGTTTTTGGGGTATATAGCCATAGAGTTAATACAGATAGAGGCGACAAGCCAGCTTAAGAACCGTCCCGGCGTATAGATAGAAAGAGAATCAGAAGACCAGACAGTCACCTCACTCTTATGCATAGATTTATCTCTATGCTCTTATGCCTCTCCCCACCATGCTCCCCACGCTTCATAAAGAGAATCAGAAAACCCCGACAGTCTCCTCGGACGGTCTCGTTTACAGAGCGGCCTATGGCTTGTCGCCTCTATCTGTATTATCTCTATGTATATAGCATGGGGTGGCTTTCTCCACTCCTAGTCCTAGGCTCACAGGGCTGTGTAGTAGTGGGGTGCTTGTAACTTTGTTACACCCACTCGGTGTAGCACGCCCACGTCACATAATTCTGTACTAGCCACCACATTGAACGAAAGTGATTTTCTTCCTACCTTTGAATTTTCGGAGAATTTCGAAGAATAAAAATATTAAAAGATAATCTTGTTGATAATATTATTAGGTTTTTATTGATAATATATGCGTTAACCTGTGAGCAGGTTCGCCTACTATAATGACGTATAGTTAGTTTTCACAATCATATTTTAGAGTTTAATTACCGAAAAATAAGTATTTAATTCAGAAAATCTACTCTTCGCTACAAAATTCGGTTTTCTCAATGGTATCAAAACATTCCTCGTAAATAATAGCCGTATACAAAAGTTGAACGTAACTTGTGTGATTATCTTAAATTTTGAACTTTTATTGTGACTTTTACGTAAAGATCTTTGGGAACAGTTCAGATAAAAAATTAAGGATTGTCCTAGAGGTTTTTGAATATTATTGTGGGTTTGGGAATATAACTTGGGGTTTTCTGAAGTTGATTTGGGTAATTTACTCAAAATTTTAAATTTGTCTGAGACGGTAGATTGGCAGTAAACATTTACCCCTCGTTTTAAAAGAAATTTGTAAACGTTGCTGCTAATTCGGACCGTGCAATATTGTTTTTTCGAAGAAAATGATTGAAACGAATGTCGTCTTTATTGATTGGTTATTATAAATGCTTGTCATTTAATCTCTTGAAAATATAGTCTTTCGAAAAAAAGAGCCTTGAGGAAGTGCTCGTAAAAAACAAAACTAAAATATCGTTTTTCTCTTTTATTTTGAAAGTGTGTATCGCGTTGAACACACGCTTTTTACTTCTTTTCTCTGCTCCAAATTTTCCTAGACTATTTATTTAAATATTATTTTATATTTATTTATTTATTTTTCCTAGTCGACAAGAAATTATATAAAATCAGTTTTCTTTGAGGTTGCAGTTAAAAAAACAGTACTGCAGTCGCCGTCACGCGTGCTGTTGGTTGCGACGTTGCAATTTATTCAAACACTAACATCAAGCAGTCCTCAGAAATAAAGAAAATCTTGTAATTTCATTATTTGAGATTAGAGGTCACACGATACTCCAAAAGTAATTTTAATTAAGTTAAAATATATTTCTGGATTATTTGCACTGAGCCCCTTGTATATATAATTTTTTGGTGTCTTGGCGTGGACACATCATCTCAGAGGACATTAACGATAAGAAGAGGTCATCAGGATGATTAGTCAGCTCGCCCTTCAAACCCTCGCTTCTTCTCCATCATAGGTTGCCACCATCGAAAAGTGTCGAAACTCGAGAAAGAATTTCAACACTGGAATATTTTGAAGTTTTATAGGCCACGTCGTTTTCTGCTGCACTTGTTAATGTAACCTAAATGTAGCGAATATAAAATATGATGGCGTTTCTTTGAATCTATAGTACTACCCTAAACAGTAAATTTATTTTCAGTTCCCTTTATTGAATTTCGATATGGCAAGTAATTTATTTTGAGTTCCTACAACATAGTCTTAAGTGACTCGTCGAGTGTTTGCGATCCCCCCCCCCAAGCTCTAAATAATCACAGATGGTCTCAAGAAGTACCGATAATCTAAGTGTTTACTTATGAGATTTAATAAGATTTCTGAATAAATGGCCTTTGTTATTCATTCTGATAGGTTTTTAACATTCCTAGGATCAGATAAGATTTTAAAAAAAGTTTTAGTTTATAGGTTTCCATTTGAAAATTATACGGCCAATAACACAAATATGATTGTGTACCTCATGTAACAACTAATACTCTGTTTTTTGTTTCAGAATTGAGTTTACAGTTCGAATGCTTACCTAACGGCGAAACTATTCCTGTTGTTCCTCGTGCTGGCACATCCAATTCTCCTGACAGAAATAATTCTCCTGGCAGGTCTGTTCCCCGTGACGAGCATCCTCTTCGTGAAAGGTCCAGATCTCCTCGAAAAAGGCATAGTTCTTGGCTCATACTGGGATTTGAACCTGAAGAACTTAATTTTATTCGACTTGTTCCCAACACGAATCGACACCGGGTATTCGAAATTCGCAGATACACTTTTCCTGCCGACAAGCCAATTTTTTTGAGAGCATCAGGTAAAGCCCCAGTGCCCATGCCAACCGAAGAGAGACTTGTTCTAGCAACATCCACTGGTGACGTCGTGGCAATATTTGAGAGAAATAACAGAATTCTTCGCGGAGTATATGCAAAAGATGCTAGAATAAAGCTGACACGTGCGAAAATAAATATGGAGAGTGGCTCGGTCGTGAACCTAACAAAATCTGAAATAGAGGAATGTCCTGTAGGAAATAACCTAATCTTGAGCAAATATAGAGCAGTGCATGTAAATAACATGTAAACAAAAACCATGCACACCATAAGTCAATTGAAGAAAGTGTTGTAGTAACATATAATACTATTTATAACACAAGTTTAACTAAAACCCTGCAAAAAACTAGTAATTACAGTAAGAAGTCAATGCATTTACTTTACACTGGAATTACTGTTTGATTATCTCTTTCTTTTCCCTCCTCTTTTTTAATTTTCATATCTCCCTGCAATGATCCATTTCACAATGTTCATTGAAAACATGTTTCTCCATTTTATTTATTCACTGCAAGTTTTTTTTTACAAAAATTGACTTTCTTTAGTAGCTTTGTTTTCAAGAAAGGTTTTTTTAAGAACATACTTTTTATAAGCCTTCCTATGCAATTTGGTTAAAGTATTTGACTGTTCTAAATTTTTCTTTTAATTCGCTGTCAAATATTTACTAATAATAGGGACACAATGTCATAGACCATGTCTTGTTCTCTAGCGTTCGGTTTTTCTACATTTCTCAAAACTTCGGTTCTTGGTGAACAAAAAAGATATTTTGATATTTTGAGCATTGCAAAGAGATTTTCATTCTATTTGGGTGATTTATTTGAATAAAATCTAAAAAACTTGAGTAAATTAAAGTGTCTTTTTAAAATTCCTCCATCTCAACTAGAGAACCACACCCTGGGTAAAAAATGTACCCAACGGCAAATTCCTTCACTGACCCTAAACTAGTAGACGCTACTGACGACACATTTTAAGCCATTTTTTTACCAATGCACGTTTAAGAAATTTGACTTTACTTCGCAAATTTTTTATTGAAAATCCATATTTCCTGTCCTTTAATAACATACAAACTGTTACATATTTTTTGAATTTTTTATTTTATTGCAAAAAATATTTTATTATTATAAGTAAGACTCGCCAGAGATAACGTTGAATCAAAAAATGAGTTGCGATGCAATATTTCTTCAAACTGCGAGCATACGAGTGTATAAATATATAAGTTCAAAGACTTGTGTATTTTAATATATTTGTTTCTTTGATAAAGAATATTTATTAATCGCGAAAAAATACCCAAATTTTGATTATTATACTACAGCTACTATTTTTGAGATTGACGAAATATGTAGATAAGAATTTGGCAAAACCTATACGTCCGATACGCTGAGTTTCACTAATTTCAGGGAAATTTGACGAGTTTACAAATTTTTTGCGCCGAATTGGTAAAATGGCGTGATGTAATATTTTAAATGTTTAATATTTGCAGAATGTGTTTATTTAATAAAAAAATTGTATCCGAAAAGTGCACCTCTTGATACGTAATTTGCATTTGAAGTATGCTTCTTGAGTCGAATTGAATATACAAAAAGTGTACTCTACCAACTACAGTTTACCACCTGTACATCTGCGTTAGGGTCACCTTTATTTTTCAGAATTTTATTTTTTTGTTTTCCATTACTAGTTTTTTTCGAAAGACCATAAATATTATTTTTATATTTAAACGAGACCTTTAAAGCTCGCATATTTTATATACTATTCACGCTGTGTGAAATTTTTACTGCATATTTGTTTAATTTGTTAATATTGGAAATTAAAAACATATTCGTGCATGCTTTGTTTTAAGAAAGTTTTGCTGAACGTCCTGAAAACTGATTTTAACATTTTTTTATTAATAACCATTAACTACTGCAGCTAATGACGCTTCTAATTAATGTTGCTGTATACATCGAATTAACAAAAAAAAGTAAATTACAATACAGCGAAACTCGGATACTAGACCGATTTTGTGGCTGATTTTGTGATTTTGTGACTGACTGAACGACCACCGCAAACCCCACGCAGCTTCTTTCGCCCCTACTTGCGAAGCGGCATAAATTCTCGGAATAAGTATAACATACAGCCCTATATCAGAGTTTTACTGTATTTTAATTGTTTATTAGACAGGTGGGGAGGTTGTGGGAGGAGATAGAAAAGAGGAGAGTGGAGAGAGGCTTGATCGAGAGTGTAAGGGAAGTATACGAAGCGTCTAAATATAGCGTAAAATGAGGGGAGGTACTTTCACATATGCAAAGTAAGCTAGCGGACGGAGTGTTTGGAGCAGTTACCTTAGAAGGGGTAGGATACCGTCACTCGCGTACCAGATCAAGTGCATTTATCAAAGAATGAGGAGGTCTTAAACCAGATAATAAAAAGGTTGAGAAGATACCTGGATGAGAATGGGATAGAGCTGAATGCGGAAAAGTCCAAGGGTATGGCGTTGAGCAAACAGGGTGTTAGAGATAATTGTGGTGAATGGTCGTGGAAGGGCAATGAGGTAAAGGTACTGAAGAAGTTTATGTACCTGGGCTTCCTTTTTCCTGAGAATGGAAGAGTGGATAGCCATAACTAAAAGAGATAGTGAGAAAGGCAAATGTGGTGATGCGGAAGGTGTGGGGGCTGTGAAAGACGTTGCTCGCAGATCATCTTGAAAGGGTAATGAAAGTGTTCGAGTCGCTATTGACGAGTCTCTTATTAAATGGGGAAGGTGTTGCGGTGGAATAGAAAATGAGAAGGTAAATAGGGTACAATAGACGTAGGTTAAAGTGGAGACTGGTGTTGGCCGGGAATACACCTAATTATATTGGCAGGGGGAAGATCGGGGAGAACGAGCGTAGGGATTTTAATGGAGATCCGAGCGTGTAATATGAGGAGAAATTTTTGAAGAGGGATGAAGTGGGCTAGTTATGGAGTGCCGGTGGAAGAAGAACAGTAAAGGAGGTGGGAAGATGAACGTTAAAAGTAAGAGGTATTTTCGGACAAATGGACTGCGGATACCTTAAGTGAGGAGGGTGCAGACTTCTTCAAAAGTCCTGTACATATAGGGTGGACACGCTGGGGCTTACCAAAAAGTGTAAAACCCCACAAACAAGTCCATAAGAATAGCATTGCCGTGTAAAACGAGTTGCATACTTTTTGGCAATCCCCATTGTGCCCACACTGTATATCAGACCTAACTATTGCTATATGGTATACTCCTGTAGAAACGAGAGTACTTATAAGGTTAAAATATAAACATCATAAGCTTTTAAAATGGAAGTATGCAAAAGAAACTTTCACAATAGAAGTCATTGGATGAAAGCTTCTAATGTGTCCCCTAAGGGTTCACATTTTTCCTGCATCTTCTTCCCTATCCGAACCATTAAGAGCAACAGCCTTAGGTACTCATAGAACCTTTTTCTCTAGAGGTACCGGTCCCACGACTCTTCGGAGATGAACAACTCCCTTACTAGTCTAGTAAGGTCTAGAACCCGCAAGCCGACAGAGTGGGTCCAAAGCCCCATCGTCCCACTCACAACAGAAGTCTTATTCTCTGTGTTTCGTTAACAAATTAAAGTAATAACATAATATATTTTTTTAGATCGGCTTGGGTATAAAGTGCACAAAAATTGCATATGTTTAGCCTACTGTTGGTAATAAACTTTTATTTTATTTGGTTCGCTTAAAAATAACTATTAAATCATATCTGGTAATAATTGCAATTTATTGAATATGAAATCATTTTCTCCAAAAATTTAGGATAATGTTTTAAAATTTTTTGCAACTTCTGGCAATAAGTAATTTTAATAAACATTAAAGTTCTATACCATATAACATACCAAAATTTATTTTAAAATGAAATAAAAAGGACACAAATACCTGGCATCATGGCGTCTACCTGACATCATAATGAATTCAAACTGGCATCTAGTGGTTTCAAGCATGATTCGGACTTGCAGCAAACTTTGTGAAAGTTAAAGAATAACATTTGAAAAATATTATAACTATTGGTAAATATAATTCTATGATATATCTTAAATTGGAGTCATATTTTTTCAGCTATACGCAAATCAGAATTTTCAGGACTTAATTTCCGTTCAATCCCAAGGGCTATTTTCTTCCAACCATTATCTGAGTTTGTCAGAAATGAGTAAGAATTTAGCCGTAATTCATTCTGGAAGAATTTAAAATATGTTTATTTAATCAAAATTGAAATTCAAAAAGTGACCCTATTGGTGCAGAATATGCATGTGAATTTTCCTTTTAGACATAAAATGGAATTTCTTTTTAACTTTAAGGTTAAAAGAAATTTTATTTGCACAAAAATTACCTTTATGCAGCGAAAATTTGGCTTTTTTGATATGCTTCACTGAATCGTTGCTGCCAAATAATTATGTTGCTGTAAAAAAGATACTTAAGTATTTCAAAATAAGATAGGCAAGCGGAAGATGTTTTTAGTCAAATAAATTTTTTTCTGAATGGAAAGCGGAATATTGGCCTATATCCGCAATAATCCTGATTAAGTCCAGCTTAAAAGAACATAATAATTATCTCCGTATTTGAGCAATATCGGTTAATATTAACCATTGATCCATTTACCATTAAACTGGAGCGTAGGATTCTATCACCAATATAATTCGTTTACCGAACTTCTGGAGACGATTGTCAGACTTATAGTGTGATTTAAACGCGAAAAAATGGCCTTCCCGCGAAAATCCAAATTAAGAAATTGTTGCTTATGGAAGAGTCATGGTGGTGTGAGCACGTATCTCTTCCTCATTTAAACAGTGTCTGGAAAAAACATTGTCCTTCTGGTTTGAAAATTGGAGCGTATCAAGGTGAAGCTCACGCGAAAATTTTTTTTAATGTGTTCATTAAATATCGTATAACAAAAAAAACATAAGTAGCTCTAAAGCCGTATTCTATTAGGCTCCATAAAATAATCCTTAAATTTTAAAATATTAAGAATTAAAACTAATTCTTATCTCCTGAAGCGCGCAAAGCATCATGAAAATAACTCCTTCAAATAAAAATTTAATCTCTCAAATTTTTGCCAGAACAAACGTAAATACAAGGAGGCATCGAGGCTCATATGGTATCTTGATTCTCTTGTGGTTTTACTTTGTTATGTTTAAAATAATAAGGCTGATCAAATAAAATATTTTTTGCCACTCATATCGCAATTTCCGTTTAATAATTATTCACAGACAATACTAAAATATGATTGTGTACTTTGAGTAAAAAATAATACTCTGTTCCTTATTGCAGAATTTAGTATACAGTTCGACTGTCTACCTAATGGCGACCCAGTTCTTGGACTTCCTTGTTTCGGCACATCTAATTCTCCTGGAAATAATCATTCTCCTGACAGAAGTCTTTCTCCTGCCGAGCCTCCTTCTCGTGATAGTTCAAGATCACCTGCTTGTAGACATCCTTCTTGGTACGTTCTTGGATTTCACCCTGCAGATCTTAGTCTAATTCGACTTATCCCCAACGTCAATCCACACCGGATATTTGTAATTCGCAAATATACTTTTCCTCCCCATGAACAAATCTTTTTAAGAGCAAAATCTAATTCCCCTGCGCCTATGCCAACCGAAGAGCAAAATGTTATAACAACATCCACTGGTGACATCGTAGCAATATTTTACCGTAATAATAGTGCTATTCGTGGAATTTATATAACAGGTGCTTGTACGCGGTTCTGGCGGGCGAAAATAAACATGTACAGTCGCTCGACTGTCAAATTGAACGAGCATGAAATCCAGGAATTTCCTGTAGGAAATACCCCAATTTTAAGAAATGATAGAGCAGTACATGTAAACAACATGTGAACCAAAATTACCTAATTCATGAAACAACTGAAGAAAATTTCAAAGTTAAATGTAATACTTTTTGTAATCCGCATGCATTTAAAAATCTCAGAAATAAATATAAATTTCAAATCTTAACAGTAAAAATGTCATACTTTATCTTTCTCTAGGCTTAAATCTTTCTTCAATATCCAAATCTCCTTGTCTCAAAAATAGAAAGAAATAGCTGTATTACAGAAAATATGAGAAAATTTCTGAACCTCTGCTAGCGTCATTATGCAAAAATATAGAAACATCCTTATATAATTATATTCTGGATAGCATTTTAACTCAGACGCGTACATTACATTAAATTATGTCCTTGAGAGTAAAAGGCGGCTTTCCTAATCAATAGGTTGTCACCCTCGGTATTTGATGAATTAAAGGTAGTGCGGGATACTGTGGATCCTTTGACTTTGGATTACACAAATTTAAAGAATAAATTATCAAGTTTGTATGAGCAAAAAACTAATGAAGATTTATCACGCTTTGCACTTGGCAAACATAAACAGAAGGAAGGTAAAACTATTAAAGATTACGTGATCGCTTTGCAAAGTATAAGCTTTTGAAAACATCAGATAGTAACATGGAGAATCTGGTGAAACTCGCAGAATCAGTTGAAATGGCGGTAACGAAGCATCTGAGATCAACACAATACGAATCCAGCAGAGAGGTGAAATCAGGGAAGAAATCATTACGATGCAAAATAAAACGGAGGTTTTCAGTCGTCAACGGAGAGACATAACCAGTATCCAGAAGGTGAGTCGGCATGTTTCTTCTGTGGAAAAAAAATTACACGAAAAATCAATGTTATCTGAGGCAAAGGTATTTCGGCGAGTGTGGTAAGTCGGGTCATATTTTTAGAGTTTGCCGCAATAAAACTCCAAAAATAGAGACGCAAAATGCGCAGAATTTTTTGAGAGAATTAACCATAAAAAATATGTCTATTCTTCAACAGTTGAACCTATTTTCGAAACGATATTAAATAATAAATTTCCAATTACAATGGAAATAGATACGGCAGCAGCGATTATAAGCAAAAATTTAGCGATTTTCGGTTGACTCACATTTAAAGGCGTTAGATAAACATAAAATTGATGTGATTGGATATTTAAGTGTAGGGATTAAGTGAAAAAAATGGTTTTCTCAGTAAATTTTGTACGTAGTTAGAAAAAAATGATTATTGGAAGTATATATATATATATACTTAAATTCGATCAAAGTAGAAGTAACCACGAACATGTAAATAAATTAACTTTCGAGTTTAAACAGGAAATCATATTAATGCGAGAAAAGTTTTCAAATAATTTTGCTTCGAACTTCGGATTGTTGAATAAAGGTGAATTAAAAAATTAACTTGAAAGCTGATAATATTCCCAACAACTAAAGCAAATGGCTCAGCGCTCCTTTGTGGTGATTAAAAAATAACCTTAAATAAATACATAAAAGTAGCTCGTTATCCTCTTCGCAGAATGGAAGATGTCTTGAAAACTATAGAAGGGGCTTGGTATTTTACTAAATTCGATTTGTCGGAAGCTTAGCAGCAATTACCATTGTGTACAGAATTGCAAGAGCTAGTAGTCATTAGTATGCAGTTAGGACTATTTAAATATACGAGATTCCCATACGGGGTTGTAACAGGACCCTGATCTTTTTAAAGAGCAATGGTTACGTTGCTGTGGGGCATTTCAGGAGTGGTGCTATTTTTGGATCACATACTAATTTTAGCAAAAGATGTTAAGATTCATTTAACTAGATTGAGCCAAGTATTAAAACGTTTAGATGGTGCAGGATTACAATAAAATTTACTAAATGTAAATTTTTGCAGAGGGAAGTTCAATATTTAGGGGTTAAGATAAATGAAAAGGGTTTTAGGCCCATACCAGAGAAATTGGAAAGTGTTGTGAATCCTTCTCAACCACAGGATGTTCCGCAAATACGCTGTTTTCTCGGTGGAGTTAATCAGTTTATTAGATTTATCGAAAATCTAGCACAAAAGTTAAGCCCATTATTCGAATAGTTGAAAACTGATAATTTGATTTGGACAGGAAATTTTACCGAAGCTTTTAAAGAAATCAAAAAGGAAATGAGCTCACTAAATAAGTGTGCATAGATCAACCTATTTGTTTTACGAGTCACACGCTTACATCCGCGAAACAAAACTATGCACACATAGATAAGGAAGGGTTGGCTATTGTTTTTGAGATGCGGAAATTTGATGAATATCTATATGGTAATGAATTCCTTTTACAAACAGATAATGCGGCGCTGGCACGTATTTTTCACGCTGAGAAAGCGATTCCCGAGATTACAGCAGTCTGATTGTAGCGCTGGGCTATATTTTTAAAGCTATTTCAATTTAAAATCAAACGCATCAAAAGTGAACAAAATTACGCAGATTGGCTAGGTTGTGCTCACTCACCTGAAACGAGTGATAAAGGAAAAGAATTTTCAATACTTAATGAAATCAATATTTCTTATTTGAAAAACATTAGGGCATGTGATATTGAATCGGTTGCCTGGAAGGCGGTTCAAAAAGAAACTAAGTAAGACAGTATGCTAAATAAAGTAATTAGATTTTGTGTGGACGGCTGGTCAGAAAAACAGCCATTGGAAGGAGCAGTTAAGCCATTTTGGTTAAAAAGAGAGGCGTTAACAGGTGATAGCGGTCGTCTTTTTTGGGAAACAGAGTGGTAATTCCAAACTTACTAAAACCTTTCATTCTAAATATACTGCATTCTAGTCAAATTGTCCAGTAGATATTGTAAATGGAGCATAAGAGGTAAGACAATTGAATTTTATTATATTAATTGAGAAAAATTCCTGAAAATAAAATCAATAATCGATAGACCAAATTTGGACAATCACCATAAAATGTTCCCATTGCAATCTGAAAAAATTTCTTTTTTCCCCAGAAAGAAAAGAAGAAGAACTTCTCCCTTTAGACAAAAAGAAAAAATAGGAAAGAAAAATGAGAAGAAAACCAACCAAATCCCCTTCCTTCTCTCTTTTACAATTGTTTGAAGAAAAAATATATATATATATAATCTATCTTTTAATTCTTTTTTGTTTTGTTTTTATCATTATCAAACCACAAAAAAAACATAAACAGGATTGTCCGTTGCTACCTGTTGTTTCTTTGAACAACTCTCCAAATTTTAAAATGGCAAAATTTTTTAATAACATTCTCAAAAAAGATTTAATCATTGCAAAAAATTAAGTTCAAATTTTTTTGAGTTTAAAAATAAAATTACTAAAATATCGGTTCCCTGCGATCACCTTATTGTGTCATTGGATGTATCATCTTTTTTTATCAACGTTCCATTAGATTTGGTTAAAAATAGTGTTCTTACTAGATGGATTATCCTAAAAAATTCTACTGGCTTACCTTTGAGTGAATTTGAAAAAGGAATAGAATTGTTGAAGACTAAAATAGTTTTACAATTTAATAATACCTATTACAGACAAGTCCATGGGAGCCCAATGAATGACACGTTCATTACTTTACCTACAGAAAAATTAGATAATGTTTTATCAGAGTTTAATTCGTATTATCCTAGACTTAAATTCACTCATTAAATAGAAATTAATAATTCTTTACCATTTTTGAATGTGACAGTTATAAATACTAATGTTGGAACTCAGGTAGATACATAAATTTTCTTTCTGACCATCCAATCCAACACAAAATAACCACTCTGAAAAATCTTGTTGACACAATGTTTAAATTATCTCATCTGTCTTTTCATAAGTCTAAACCTAATTTTATAGAGAGTTTCAGAGTTGACTCCAAATTTGATAAATTTAAAAAATTAGGCAAAAATACCTTCGATAATTTTCAGATGACTAACATAGTATATTAAATTAATTGTTTGGGCTGCGATAAGTGTGATATTGGTCAAAGTGGTAGATTATTGTCCTCTGGGACTAACGAACATCATGATAACTTCAGACAAATTTAAAAGAACCATAAAGTGATCGCGAAATATCAGGTCCAAACTGGATAACACTTTTATTGGAGCCATGTTCAAGTTTTACACTATGAACCTAATGATTTTAAACGATTTGTGGCTTAAATGTTTTTTATTGAGAAGGAAGGTGACAATCGTTTGAATATAATAATTGACTTGGCTAACTATAGCCCATTGTATAATATCATTTTAGATTCTCTAATTTAATTTTTAATGTTTGATTCATATTCTTATATATCACCAATTTTGTTTGTTATTATTAACTATTTAGTAGAAAATTTTATGTTCATTATTATATCCTTTAATTTTTATTATTTTCATGGCACTGGTATTTTTATCTCTGTTTCCTCAAATCTCTCTCTATTTTCTCGTTCTCGATACTGTCACAAAAATGTAGTTTTGTTTTATTTACTACAATTTTTGACCAAATTTACGAATTAACGTTTTTCTGATAAGGAAAGTTCGTTGGCTCTCGAAACGTCGAATTTGTTTTTTTAAATAAATGACCTACTGCACCTAAGGTTATTGTTGTCTCAAGTATGTCACTTACCATCATTAAATTTTTTTTTTAATCTCCAAAATTTATCATTCACTCAGACGAAATTAACACCGTACCTGGATCAGCAACATCAATTGTAATTATAAGTTAAAAATTCATGAAATATCTGCGATTTAACTATGGGGCGACGATCCACATACTTGGATTTATTATCCGCAGATATTAGGTCTTTAATATCCAAGATACTTATTCTTAATATCTGGTATAATTATTCTAAATATTTGATATATTTAATCTGAATATCTAAGATTTTAAAGGAAGAAACCAAGTATTTTAATGCGGTAACATCTTTGACATTACTGTTAAGCATCCGAGATATAAATTTCAATATTCCAGATATTGCAATGAATCATCTAACATTATTATCAGGAACATTAGTTGAAACTTTTTTTGTTTTACGATCAATTTGGAAATAAAAAGGTTTATAATTAAGAATTTATCATATTGTTTAAAAAATCACAGAAGTGTTGTTGCTAAGGGTGATGCCCTTCCTAAAGTTGAAAAACCTGACCGAAAATGGAGATCAATAGTGTCTGCCATAGGATAACCTACCTACAGTTTAGCCAAATTTTTATCCAAAACTTTAAAACCTGTTTCTGCTACAACTCACTAGTACCTACTCATTATTACCCTTAGATGTGGTTTTCATGTTTGACAACATACCGTTAGATTTACTTTCTGATTGCATAGAAGAAAAATGACAAGTTTATAAGAATGTAACAAAAACTTCTAAACCTGAAATTTTAATATCAGTTAGAACAGTTTTTAACAATACTGATTTCTCGTCTAACCAAAACTTTTATAAAGAAAAATCAGGTTGTCCAATGGGAGTTTTTCGGAACTGAGTTCGAATGAGTATACATACATTTCTGTTTGTTTAAAAAAGATATACTAGTATTTTAGAATAAGACAGGCAAGCACATCAAGTTTTTTTTTCAAATCAACTTTTTTCCGAATGAAAAGCGGAAATTTGGACTACGTTTGCCCTAATCCAAATCGGGGAAAACATTTTCGACGTATAGAAATTTTTACTTAAAATTTTTTACCAATGTTTGATTTGTTTAAAACGTGATTTTTCTTTCTAAGAAATGTATTTTTGCACACTTCACACAAATCCAAATTAAAAAAGTATTGCTGACGGAAAATGGTTATGTTGATGTAAGCACGTATCCTTCCCTCCATTTACCAGTGTCTTAAAAAAAAAACATCACAATTTAAATTCTGAAAAAGTTCTCGTACAATACGTGCTAAACTGCCTGTCACGCAACCCGGTGCACATGGTTGGTCGACTCACCTTTCTGCAGTTTTACAAAATCTCGTTCTTCTGATTTAAGAATTTGAGATGAGTGAGGAGGCTTCTGCCTGATAGAAGCGAGACTCGGATGACAATCAAGTGAATCGACTTGGAGCTCATTCGAAGCTAATAGCAAAACATGATTGTGTACTTTAAGTAAAATTAATACTCCGTTTCTTGTTGCAGAATTCAGTTTACAGTTCGAATGTTTACCTAATGGGGACCCAATTCCTGGTTTTCCTCGTTTCGGCACATCTAATTCTCATGCCAAACATAATTCTTCTCAAAAATCTCTTCCTCCTGCCGAGCCTCCTCTTCGTGTTAGCCCTCGGTCTTCTCCTTTTAGACATCCTTCTTGGTATGTTCTTGGATTTCACCCTTCAGATCTTAGTCTTATTCGACTTATCCCCAAAGCCAATCCACGCTGTGTATTTGTAATTCGAAAATATACTTTTCCTCCCAATGATCACATCTTTTTGAGAGCAAGATTTAATGGCCCTGCGCCCATGCCAACCGGAAAGCAAAATGTTTTAGCAACATCCACTGGTGACGTCGTAGCAATATTTTACCGTAATAATAATGTTCTTCGTGGAATTTATATAACAAGTGCTTGTATGCAGTTAAGACGGGCGAAAATAAACATGTACAGTAGCTCGGTTGTCGAACTGAAGGGCCATAAAATCATGGAATCTCCTGTAGAAAATACCCCAATCTTAAGGAATTATAGAGCAGTACATGTAAACAAAATGTGAATGAAAATTATCCACATCACAAGACAATTTAAAAGTAAAATAAAATATAGAAGTGTTTTTAACCCGAATTCAGCTTAGATATTGACAAATAAATATTAGTTATAAATATAAACAATAAAAATGCAATATTTTATCATTCCCTAGTATGTCATTCTGCAACCATATAGAAAGATCCTTATATTCGAATAAAGCCGCTGAGCTAGCATTGAGCTGTGCGATGGTTGGTTTATTATTACGGGTCGACCATTAAATATATATAAGAAATATAAATCGTAATTAGCCCGGCAATCAAATAGGGTTAAGTAGCGAAACTGGAGGGAAAATCAAATACACCCTATTGAATATTCGTTTTTTTATATAAAACAATACAACCTGAAAAAAAGAAAAACAGGAAAGGATCGGGACGGGAATCTCAGGGGGGTGTCTTAAAAACCCAACAGCCATTGAATGTTAAAGAAATAATGTAATTCGGAATAGCGGAATAACTGAGACATTGAAATCAGTACAAAAGGGAAATCATACAAGGCGATTCCATGAAAGAAAATAAAATCACAATGAAGTTACATTTTAAAAGCGGGATTACATCTTGACCACGTGGTCGATGACACGAAGCTCGGATATGGTGCAAGATGGAGCGGTATGTTCAGGCATCGATCGCAGAACCACCCAAATCACACGGCGCGAAAAACTTTACACACTGACTTTACAAATTTTCTTGAAATTAAACAAAAGATGAAAACCCTTAAGGGAGGTGAAGCTAAGCCATTGGCTGGATTGGAGCTAAGTCCATAAGGGTGATTAAGATCCCCCATTGTTTGGCTTGCCGAAATATAAGAAAATTTACCTCAGACATTTTTTTTGTTACAATGTCAAGTATTTCTAAAATTCCTGAATAAAAGAAGTCTCCGTGAAACGATGGCAATTCTCCTTCGCGAAAAATTTTCTGTGGTACATTTTTGCTGCTCCGAGACCAAGAACGAAAGGAACAGACTTTTTCAAACGCGCCAATACCGTTGACTCGAAGGGTGTTCGCGTTTGGGCGCGTTCTGAAAGCGCGGTCGGCGCGCAACTAACGAAGACACTGAGAACTAAAGTATATTCTTTGACTAAACCGCTATTAGTGTCCGTCACAATTGTCGGCAAACTTAATGTTAATCTACCAGAAATTATCAAGACCACAATAATTAATGTTTAAGTTCTAAAATTTACATCGGTATTGGAATTTTTCACTGGATGCGTAGGGCGTAGGGTGCCCAGATTATGGTTGCTGTAAGTTCTATGCCCTATGCATCGGTTAATTATGCAAGACCTTTGAAGTGGCGACTTATCCCTTTCCTTCGTTGTGTTGTTGTTATCCTCCGAGATTTGACAAGTGGAGGTTAGTTGGACATGAAATTAAGTGCATACAGAAACATGAACGGCAAAGTAAGACAACTTTTGCTGGATACTCTTGGCCGTAATGACTTTTGTTCCTGGTCATTCTGGTTCTGGTTAGTTGGCCTTTTAATTAATTGTAAAAGCCTGAAGTGACAGGTAAGTTAAAATTTACCCTGTCACAGGTGTTACATCATATGAAAAAAAGAAATTAGATGATTGGATCTATTAAAGTTTGTTATCAGAAGACGTCAAAAGTTTAAATGTAATGCAGCAAATTACATTTGACAAAAATTGCTCATGGAAGGTCATCAAATATTCCTGAATAGGTTATTAGGATCACCTCGAAGACGCATACAACTAAGACAGATGTAGTATTGCTGGATTTAGAATATTAAAAAGTTATACTCATGTCATTATGTTAAACAATTTTTTTCCCACACATTTTTAATGCAAAAAATTCTATTCTTATTTGCCTATCTAGATTTTATGAGACGTATGAACGAAAACTGGATACTCGCGGGCAGTACCTGCATACAAAGTCGTATCATATCTATGATCTAACTATTGAACGACAATCTAGGTTCTTGAATTTCATATCAGCAGATCTGAGATACTAATTCTAAATATCTAAAATATTAATTCTAAATGTCTAAAATATAAAAGAAAGAAATAAAGAATTTGAATGTGGTAAGATTTTTTATATTACTGTTAAGTATCCGATATGTTAAATTTAAATATTCCAGATAATATTACAGTGAATGGCATATGTAATATAAACTAGTTATGAGATTTTTTGAAACATATCATTGTACAAATTAAATAATTATTTAAGTATACTTTTAGTTTATCATACTGGGTCATTCTTTTTATTTAAAATTCCGTTTTCAAATTTGTCATTAGTCAATTTTTAATAAAAAATAAATATAGGTTATAATAAATTCTCAAGAATTAAATAAGACTTCAATGGACTTATGAGACTAATGAGACTAATGAGACTAAAATTGACTTATGTAAAATGTTGAATGGAAACTTTCGACTGCCATGGTTTTTTTTATCTTTGTTTTTACTCTACGACATTAATCTGACGTATTTTATTAATTCAAACTTTGATAGCTCAGGTAAATTTATATTATGTTACGTAATTATTTATCATTGTTGTTGTTCTTAGTATCACTAATTGTAAAAATATAATTATTCAGGTTAAAACCTTTTGAAAAAGGTACGCATTGTACCGAAACGTAAAGGATTGAGAGAGCAGTTTTTTTAATGAAATAAATTTTGAATATATATAATAATAAATAAATATAATAAATATATAATTTGAATGACTCAAACTGAATTAGGTAAATAGTGGAAGCTTCTATGTGTCCCCTAAGGGTTTACATTTTTCTTTCACCTTCTTCCTATTCCTTAACACA